>CM050431.1:29045989-29156634 GCA_027564155.1 Gymnocypris eckloni scoliostomus
ACTTTAAAAAATACACCTGAGAAACATTCACTGGAATTAAATATGTGACAACTAACCCCGATCTCTCTTAGACCACCATTAACACTTTCACATTATTAACAATGGACTATTGAGAGAATATGAAGCAAGCAGGAAATTACACATTGTTTTAGCACACATAATGTAACTTGCATTTATTTACAATGAATCAAAAACTTTTTTTTTCTGATGTACGTTGAATAACAGACTTAAGAAATTGTGTTGGTAAAGGTGAGGATTTATTCTCATAGCAAAATATAGTTTAGCTTTCATTTTTCAAAGATCCCAATAAAATAGATTTTACTCAGTTCATTAACTGAGTGAAATTAAAATAACTTTATTAATGTTTAAGGTCATGACACATGAGTGTGTGTTGAATATTAGGGGGACAAAATTAAATAAAAACGGGACATTATATTGAAGGGTTGATGAAGATGTTGGTTTTCTACACCCTTATTTCATTTGAAGCTGTTACTCTGGAGGTTAAACCCTTTGTAGGAATTATGGGATAAGGATGCACCCTTCAGAATGGATGCAACAGGAGTGAGATGCTCAGTCCTTCTCTCTCTACACACCTGCCTCTAATTTTCAAATAATTTAGATCTTAATTATCCAGCTTTGCTGTGTTTTATTAGGGTGTGATCTAAACTCTGCAGGTAGGTTGATATCCCTATAAGACTGATCATTTCCAAATGAATGAGTGAATGAATAGTTGTCATTGCTTGTAGAATGTCTAATGTTCAATTCACATTTATTTCAATTCAATACACATTTATTTGTATAGTGCTTTTCACGATACAAATCATCACAAAGCAGCTTTACAGAAAACTACAATTTCTACATTACATTTAGGAGTAATGTCTATAGAAAGCCTTTGCATTACCAGCAGATGGCAGTATTGCTCCATTTGTTTTGCACTGGGCAAAATCACTATTGACCTTTGCATTACTGGCTTTGATCATTGGTCTTCAACCCTGCTCATGCAGACACACTGTGCAGAGATTAGCTACCACCCTAATTAAACACACTTGAACTAGCTAAATTGTCAAAATGTTTCCGTCTGTCTGTTAGCTCATTTCTGACAAATTGTCAGAGTTTACATTAGTTTTGCTGTCTTTGCACTTGACCACTCATCTATTTACATTATTATTGTCATTATTATTATTATTTTTAAGCTTACATATCTTAAACTTTTCAATGGTAGTGTATCATGGTTTCTAGAAATAAAATACTGGGCAACAACAACAACAGCAAAAAGATTATCAGCATTGATAACCCCCAAAAAAAAAAACAACAACAACAACAACAACATATTATAATGGTTTCTGAAGGATCACGTGACACTGAAGACTGGAGTAACAATGCTGAAAATGTCATGACAGGAATAAAAGCCATGACAGGAATAAATTATATTTCAAAATGTATTATACAATAACAGTCAAGCTCATACAATAATATTATTGGTGCTTTTATTTTTACTGCATGGGGAAAATTAAATAAATCAGCATTTAAAATATACCAGCATGTCTCACATTATAATATAACATTTTTACAGATACATAAAAATAGCTCAATAGTGATTGACGATCAGTTGAAAATGACTGGGCCACATGCCAAAGTAAGGCAGCTGTCCTTTTTTTGGCCAGACTCCCAAAGTAGGGAACATTGTACATAGTACGTCTTGACCATAGTACTGCTCACCACTAAATTTATTCTGTAACGTACAGTAAACACACAGTAAGTAGACCACCCATGCCTTGATATTTCCAGTACAAATCAGAATTTTGACAGCTACTCTGAGGCCATCCCACCATGAGATTTTCCCAAGACTTCCTACTCTGTCACTGCCAATTAGCATAATCTTATTGCAGTGAATAAGTCCTGTGAGGAAAGCAGAGTAACAGGTGCCACTGATAGTCTGGTTTACTATAACTCACGCTCAGTTTGTTTTCAGTTTGTTTAAAGCTAAGAAACCCATGATGACAAAATAGCCACCTCATGCTTACAAGCTTGTCCTTACTGTCAAGCCAAAGCATCTCAGGAGACTTAGTTATTATAATCTAATCCAACTTGTCACTTTTGCTGGACTAGCCCACTGCTGTCAAGGTGCCAGGGAGAGAGAGGGCTTTTCTGTCTGCACCCCCTCCGTCCTTCCCTCCTTGGTGGAGCCAAAGTGTACACGGCTCCAGTCGAGGAGAGGAGAAGAATTTGAAATCACAAGGAAATCTCTGGGGTCTGGGCCTAGCGGACAGACCGCACCCCCAAAGTGCCAGCATGGGGGCGTCCTATGGCAAGAAAGTAATGCACGCTTTTGTAATTTTTGTTAAGCAGTTTAGGTAACTGGGTTAAAGTGGATGACACAGGCCATGGCTTGTTTTGAATATGACATGTCTTAAGAGATCCTTATGCTTTGTTTACATCAGAATCGTTATCAAACATTCAAAGCACTGCTTATGTGCCTTTAAACCATTTTAGTACAGTAGTACTAAATACATTTAATACAATTATTCATGTGTTTTTCTAGACAATATATTGAATTGTGAATGCACATTTTAGAAAAAAAATGTTTTTGTTGTAGATGTCAACATTCATGCTTTTAAATTAACATTTGTGTAAAATGTCTAAAACAACAGTTGATTTCATTATATGCACTTGAATCCAGGACACATTCTGTTGACATTTTACATTACATACTTTATAACATTTTATACTTCAAACTTTTATATAAATTAAAACCAAATTGCTCTAGTTTACACAAGTTTCGTATTAACTCAAAAGCCTATTGTTGGTGTTTTGAATGTTTGGGCAACATCCAGTGAGGTATTGCAGTAGTAACACTGACAAATATTTGAGCTATGGGGAGTACTGCATGCTGGGAAGGTGTGGATGGAGGGTGCGGTGGTTACTGAAGTTGACTCATTGCTCAGTTCTGCTAGTGACAGCTGACATCTGCTGTAGAGAGAGTTACTAAAGGATTATAGGATACAGGAGCCTCTTCTGATTACCTATGTCTGAGCCATTTGCTTGTACAATCAAGTGTCAGATTTATCAGGTTGAGGAGTCACAGTCATAATTAAATAAACCTTTCATCCACTTCATAGATAAGAAACTGTGCTGTATTGTACAGTCATATAGACATGAACGTCTCGGTTACGTATGTGACCCTCGTTCCCTGAAGGAGGACGTCACGTTGGATGACCGACAAATTGGGATCTCGCCTAGGGAGACCAATCCACTTCGAGTGTAAACTAAATGAGCCAATGCACATTGGCATGCGACATGCATCCAGCTGCCACTGATCACAGCGTGAGTATAAGTAGGCAGCAGGTGCATCTCATATTCAGGTTTTCACTAAGGAGCCGAGCCGATCCGCCACTCAGCAGTGGTAAATCAGCCGTGGCGGCGGATGTGGCGTCTCCGTTCCTCCTTCAGGGACGAGGGTTACATACGTAACCGAGACGTTCTCTATCAGTCGGTCACTCTCGATATCACGTCGGATGACCGACGAATTGGGATCTCTACCAAAAGGCCACGGATACTGTCCCTTCCAGTGTCCTGTGGAAGCCTCCTGCGCCGTTACTTTTTGGCGCAGGTTAGGGCCCCCTTAGGAAGACCAGTTACTGTTGCTATGGCACTACCCACTCAGTAGGACTGGATAACACTGGGAAATCGTACCCGTTCAGCTTAGAACAGGAACGCTGCGGAAGCACCGACCTTCCCGAGGTAGGTTAAGAAGCAGTTACACATATGGACAATAGTCAGGTGCATATGGAAGATTGGAGTTGATTGTAACCCTCTCGGAAGTAGCAGGAAGTCTGCCGGGAAAACACGGGCTCTAAGGCCATACCGAAGTTTACACATATGGGATCCAAATGGTCTCTACATATGGAACCCAGCCCTCTACCGGTTCACACGGATTCATCGAGTGAGGGCCTGGTGCCAGATGCTCTTCTACATTCGGCTGCCGAGGGGACGGAGGAGCTCGACATGGTCTACAGTACGGACTCTCTGGAGCAGTTTTTAGCAAGCCGACCTGAAACCGGAGCCCCTCAGTGCTTCTACCCGTTTGAGGTGAGAACACAGGAGGAAACTGGCTATAGAATCTAGCGAGCGTGTTAGGTGTCTTCCAGCTCGCAGCTCTACAAATATCTGTCAACGAGGCGCCACGAGTCAGCGCCCAGGAGGACACCACACTTCTTGTAGAGTGAGCTCTCAACCTGAATGGGCTAGGCACACCCTATGCCTGATAAGCCAGGGTGAAGGCGACCATTATCAAGTGGGCCATCCTCTGCTTGGAGACGGCATTCCCCTTCTGCCGGCCTCCTTGGCAGACAAAGAGCTGATCTGATGTCCTGAAACTTTGCGTCCTGTCAACGTAGCATCTCAATGCTCAGATGGAACAAAGCAAAGCTAGGGTTGGGTCTGCCTCCTCCGGTTGCAGCGCTTGCAGGCTCACCTCCTGGCTCTGAAGGGAGTAGTGGGAACCTTGGGTACATAGCCGGGCCGGGGCCTCAGGATCATCTGGGAATCCGCCGGTCCAAATTCTAGGCATGAATCGTCGACCGAAATGCGTGCAGGTCCCCAACCCTCTAAATGGAGGCCAGTGCAAGCAGGAGTAGAGTTTTCATTTTTCTTTGGAATTTTGTCTCGACTGTCTGTAAAGGCTCAAACAGGCCCTGCTGTATTGCTGTGAGCACTAGAGACAGGTCCCAAGAGGGTATGGGGGCGTGGATGATTCAACCTTCTTGCCCCTCTAAGGAACCTGATGACCCAGTCATGCTTCCCCACCGACTTCCCTTCCACGGGGTCGTAGTTGGCAGCAATCGCAGCTACATGGACTTTGAGGGTGGAGGGAGACAGCCTCAACTCTGATCGGGCACTTCCGTGGGTCTTCTCTGTGAGAAGAGTACCATTTGACGAACAGGTTCCACTTTAAGCTGTGAGCATGTCTCGTATACGTCGCTCTAGCCGAAGTGATGGTGTCAATTAAATCTTGGGGTAGGTCACCTAGAACCTCCACATCCCGTCCAGGGACCAGACATAAAGTTGCGTCTGGATGCGGTTGCCACAAGGTGCCCCGTCTCTGAGTCAGTAGATCCTTCCTCAGAGGAATCTGCCAAGGAGGGGCTGTCACGTGCATCAGCTCTGGGAACCAGGTCCGAGTGGGCGAGTATTGCACCACAAGCAGGATCTGCTCCTCGTCCTCCCTGATCTTGCACAGTGTCTGTGCAACAAGGCTCACTGGGGGAAATAGATACTTGCAAATGCCCCGCAGCCAGCTGTGTGTCAGCGCCTCCCTGCCGAGTGTTCCCTCGGTCAGAGAGTAAAACAACTGACAATTAGAACTCTCTGGGGACTCGAACAGGTCTACCTGTGCGAGTCCGAAATGTCTCCAAATCAGCTGGACCGTCTGGGAATGGAGCTCCACTCTCCAGGAGTGTAGCTCATAACAGCTCGTCGGCTGCCCGGTTGAGCAAGCCCGGAATGGGGAATTGCGCGGCGACCTCAGATACTTCTGACTCCAGAGGAGGAGGTGGCGGGCAGTGCGACATGCGACGGGAGTGTAGACCACCTTGTCAGTTGATGTACGCAATGGTCGCAGTGTTGTCCGTGTGGACCAGTACACTTGCCTTGTAAGCGCCCTTGAGACACAGGGAGATGGTCACCTGCAACACAAAAAGGGAGTAGTGCAGCCTGATGTGTGCAGTCCACTCGACATGGGAAGAACCACCACCACTGTAGTGCCATACCACCAGCACGAGTCTTCCAAGAGCATGCTCAACTCGTTGAATTAACTCATCAGCAGAAGTCAGGAGCAGAACGATGTAACCGCTTGGCTCCGAAGCCAATAGCTGGATATGCAATGCACCTGCTGCCTACTTATACTCACGCTGTGATCAGCGGCAGCTGGATGCAATAATCGCATGTCAATGTGCATTGACTCGTTTAGTTTACACTCAAAGTGGATTGGTCTCTCTAAGCGAGATCCCAATTTGTCGGTCATCCGACGTGACGTCGAGAGTGACCGACATATGGGGGACAGCTGTTTTGTGAATTAGGACTGTATTGACTCATGAGCATCCAGTACAATAACTACCTGTTTTCTACTTAAGAAAATAATTGAAGAGCTCTTTTCCAAAACGCGATAAACGCCAAATTTTAAATTTGTTCGTCATGCCATTTTGCTGTGTACTGAACCTATTCACTGCTCCATCAATGTTTCATGCCAAATCGCTATATTTCCTTGTTTAAAATGTACCTCACTCTCCTGACCTCACAAAGAGGCGCTCTAGCGACTGACACTAAAAGCTATAGCCTTTGGCGTTCCTTGTTAGGCGCCCGCCTCCCGCGTCGGAAACCGGGTTCGAGACCTGCTCGGTTACCAAGAGTTGTATGTATGTTCGATCATTCGTTCGTTCGTGCGTTTGTTTGTTTGTTTGAGAATCACTTTAAAAATTACTTTATCAATATGATTTATTATTAAGTATTCATTCTACTTTTCATTTGCCTTTAATGTAGTCTTGTCTTTCCCATTTTCGAGACCCAGACTTTTAATCTGAGCAAAATAATAAGAGTGAAATAATAATAATAACCCATTTCAATATTTCATGTGACGATAGATAGATGGATGGCTTTTTTAACAATTACTGGCCCACAGTTTGGTGTAACTTGCACCATAAGCAGCAGGTTTGTCCCATACAATTTTCTTTTAATATACACTTGTTTACTATAGTAAGTAGACAGCAGTGTCATTGAGCTTCAGATTAAACCTGAAACATGATGTGTAGTGGAATAAAAAAAAGTAAATATAAATAGCTGACAGAGTATTTTATTGTATATCATGTACAGTAATTAAAGTCAAATTTAAAGCAACTTGATCAAATTTACATGAAATGGAAATACTGTGATAGTGTGAGATGTGGTGGACATGACACTGTTGTAAGCCCGGTGCCAAAATGTCTGGGCCCCCCTAGAGAGGAACTGTGGGCCTGGTGTCAGTAATCAACGGGAGCTATCTCTTGCATATAGCAGCAACATCCAGGACGCAGCACACTGGGGGGTTTCACACCCTGTGCTGACGGTCCGCACGATGGACCTGCTGCAGTCACCATTCCACCCTCCCCTCATCACCTAAAATTCACTGAAAAATCCATGCAATGTAATATGTACAAAAAGTAACCATACATGTTTGATATCTTTTGAAATGTCTCAGTGCGTCTGGTAAAATGGTCTCATTCTCCCAATCATAATGAAAAGCCAAAAGAAGTTCTAAAGTATAAGAAAGTGTACAACTCAAAAGTGTGTCCTCCCCCTAATCTTCTATTCAAAACACCTCCTGTATGTAAATAAGCATTCCCTGCCACAGGATATCAGGAGCCATTTGGCTGCAAATTCTGAAGTCTAATTATAATAACAAGACCACCATTTGGTGAGTTTATTGAATTATCTGGGTATATAAGGAAAGGGGACACAAAGTTCTGGGCGTCAGTAAGTCGATTGCCCACACAGATCACTTGTGTGTAGTTTCAGTTCCAGGTATGGTCAGGCGTCAGTAAGTCGGTTGCCCACACAGATCACTTGTGTGTAGTTTCAGTTCCAGGTATGGTCAGGCGTTAGTAAGCTGGTTGCCCACACAAGATCACTTGTGTGTAGTTTCATTTCCAGGAGTCTGTAGGCTGACTGCCCGCACAAATCGCTGTGTGTAGTTTTCATTTGCCAGGTAGTATTGTTAACTGATGATTCTATTCTTGTAACATTGGAGTTTTGAATTATTGCTTCGATTACCTGGTTAATAAATTGTAACGTTTGATTCTATTCTGACTGCCTCTTAAGATTGCTTTCTCCCTATTAGAGTAGCGGATTCGTATATTTCCAAGCCTGCGTCAGTTTAGCGACGGCTAGTACCCGGCGTCTTTTCAAGTGTACTGGATGCAGGCGGGTTAATTCCATTTAGGGGACGTGACGCCGTCTGGTCAAACTAAATTGGGTACGCCCATACCTCTGACTTTTGATTTAATGTTACTTTAAACAAGGATTTGACCAATCCAAAGTTATTACGAGTGTTGTACATTGACCTACTAACATATCTGATAATGGCTAAAACCTTTACTGAAGTAAACAAACGAACTAAAGATCTGAGGGGCTCCAAGGGTTATCCATGTCTATGATTGTACGTGTGCATTGACGGCAAATCTTAGATACATAACCATAATTACCTCTCATTGACGACCGGGCCTGACGAGATTGTGTCCGTGAGACCTGTGAAAAACAGGGCCTCTGAGCGATATAGTTTCCCTACATCTGAGCGGGTAAAGTATTAAACGGAGCTGAAAAGAATAATCAATCATTCGTTTTCATATTTTAATGATGCACAGATATCATTAAAACCTTTTCATTTATGGAGTCAGATGAAATAACGAAATAAAATATATAAGAAGAAGTGTTCCATTTTAATGTTCTTGTTGTGTCGTGAAAAGGAAAGACTGTAACACGCAAAGCCCTTCACCCACGGAACGACTGCCGTCATTGGATCGTTCCAGCCGGGCCTTCTTACACTGTGATAAAAAAATTCACAATTTTCAGAAATGTATAATAATAATAATAATAAAGGACAGATTCAGATTAAGAAGTTCATTGTCTAAAAGTCTGCAAGGTTCACAAGTAATAGTCTAGCAATGGCCTTGCAAATTCCACTCCAGGACAAGGAAAGTCCCACATGCAAATTGGTAGACCAATTCAGCATCATGCTCAAAATATAGACTTATTTTAAGGTCCACAGCCATCTCATTCTGTTAAACATGGTGGATTGTATCCTACCTAAAAACGTATATTTGAAGTCACACGAGAACAGTGACACCCCTTGAGCAGATTGCTGTTTCAATAGTCAAGCAGTTATTGGAATGTGAGTGACTTAAACAGTAATGTTTAAGGTGCAGCAAAGAAAGCAGTGCTCAGTAAGAGAACTGAAAATGTCAGCTTGTCAGAGCTGTAATTTCATCCTCTCTGCCAGCTTCCGGGCCACTTGGCATGAGCTGAATACCTCGACTGGACCCTGCAGTTATAGACCCTCACATCACAAGACCCTCTTTCACATTTTCAAAGTGGCTGATGAACTGAGGCTTAACTGTAAGGGAAATCATGCAAACATTTGTGATTATTAATACAACCTAATGCAGCGCCTTGCTCTGCTTTGTTGTGTCTGGTTAACTCAATTATTTTCATTAAAACTTTTTCCATGTTGATCCTGTTACAAGCTTTATTTCACTAGAGTGTATCTCCGCTGTGGCATTTCATGCATGAGTGAGATGAGATGCACCTGCACAAAGCTCACTCAATCACGAGTGAATATGGAATGACTGGTTTCTATCCAAGCCTTTGAAATCTCTGCTAACCTTGGCAGTGTTTGTAATAGCATACTACCACACTGCTGGTCCTAGCATTGTAAATGTATGTGTATTTATGCATGGAATACGTGGTTTACCTAATTATTTTGACAAAGCATGCAGTATAAAACAAATATGATGCATACTGGATGAATACATAAATTATAATAAAAAACAACAAAGCTGATCTAGGATCAGGACTAAGGCAGCTACATCAGCCAACTCCTGAGCAGAGCACTTGCATGTGATTGCCCTACTGCTAAATGGGATGTCAAGTTGTGCTAATATGCCTCCTGTGCCAGAGACCTACTGAGGAAGATTAGACCAATCAGACAAAATCCTTTCTAAATGAACCAAGAGTCGAGCTAAAAATAATTACACGCTCTGGGAAGGAATTTAGCTCTGAAAGAACATGTGTTTATGTCATACATGGGCAGTTTCTGATTCATAGAAAGGTTATCGGAGACAGCAGCAATCTCTAATGCATTTAAAGTGTTATTTACTGTTTTATATTTTTGCTTGCGTGTGGTGATGTTGGAGTGACATCTAGTGGTGTGGATGAAGCACAATAGTACAATGGTTTTCAATTACCACTACATGCCATTGTAGAATTGCATTTAAAGTGTTATTTACTGTTTTTATAATCAACAGACTGATGTAGTTTTATATTTTAAAGGAGCATTTTTTGAAATATCATTTTTGCTTGCGTGTGATGATGTTAGACTGACATCTAGTGGTGTGAATGAAGCACAAAGGCACAAGGGTTTTGAATTACCACTGCCATTGTATAATTGCCCTACAAATACGGTGTATTTGTCACCCTTGATTCATTTATTCCACAATTAAAAGAGAGGCAGGTCATGCGATCTCAACCTGAGGTGACCCACTTTACATATTACTTAGGCTACTAATATGAGCATAGTCTTTGAATCTTAGTGCATCTTTAAGTTACACTGGTTTGATTTTATAATAACTTCTCTATAAAAAAAAAATATTATGCTATATTATATATTAACTTATGACATGTTTATCAAATATTATTGTGCAGCATGCTTTGCTATAGGACAGATTTAAATGTGTTGTGATAAATTAAGTTCTACTGATACAGCATTTATTTATTTTTGGGTAAGTTTGTGTGACACTGTGGTTATTTATTGTAGTAGGCTATTATACCCGATATGAGTTTTCATTAATAAAGGAAAGCATTAATACTAGCTTTTTGTTCAATTTAATGTTCATTTTATTAAATTTGTGTTTTCATTTGAACATCTCTATTGATTTTGTTATGGAAGATGGATCCTAAATGGTTACTATGCTGAAATTATACAGAGTTAAACTGGTTGGCTGATGTCAGACATTGAATGTGTACAAGAAAAGTGGGTCAGATTCAATGTAAGATGGGTCCAGACACCAGAATGTATAAGAACCCTGGAGGCAGTAACTGAACCTGTCCACGGTGCACTTCAGCCTGTGCAACAAATGAGTCTCTGATCAATGGACTTTAAACAGGACTCTTAAAGCAGCAATCCCTTTCTCCTTCTCTATCATTGTCTCTCTCTCTCTCAGTATTAGTACGGGTCTCATTTCACTCCATTAACATAAAACAAAACAAAAAACTCTCTGAAAAAAAGAAACAGCACTTACATTTGAAGGGTAAATTGTTGGCTGAAGATAGAGATATAGTTTAATCTGAGACTTTGAAATGTTGAAGTTACAGAGTGACGGCTTGGATGTTTGCTTTTACACTAGAAATTGTGGTTCACTAAATTATACTTAATTTTCCGCTATTTATGAAATGTAAAAGTCACTGACAGTATGAATAACCAAGAATTGAGGGTTTTTTTGTATGTACAAAATGCATACCAAAAATCATGATTCATACAATAGAATGTGTTGATCACAGATTATATTTGTCTCTGCTTTCAACGTGTCTAAACTAGGTCAAATGAAGGTATTTTTACAAATACAAAAAGTGACGAAAAAGGTTCACCACTCATCAGAAAAATTGAGAATTTTTCTTGACATTCCATTAAACCAGTGGAATTCAGCAATTCAAAGGAACTGTAAGTTGTTTAATTTGACAGGAAATAAGAAGGAGAATATGACACATGAATAAGCATCAAAACTAAAATAAATAAATAAGAACAAGAACTTATAGAATAATTTGATTTTGTGTAACACTGTTTACACGAAATATGAGAAATAACAAGATCTCTACAATATCTGGTTTATGATCAAGGTTTTTGGTGAAAATAACATTGTATGTGGTTTTATGACTTTATTGCAGTCAGAAATTCCAGAAGAAAGATATATTTGATAAAATTGTATTATTTATTTATTTAAAATTAAAACTGTTATAAGTCATTATTAAATTACAAATCATTTTTCACTTTCATTATGTTCTTTTTTACCTTTAAAATTAGTCTTTTTTTATTTTGACCTTTAATCCTAATCTTCTATGGAGTCTTACATCCACTGCTCAAAATCAGCACTGCTTGCAGGATTCAACTTATGTTAATGAGTTAAACACTTTTCTTTAATAAAATCCCTAGAGATTTGTAATTTGTGAAACGGATTTTTTTTTTTTAATCTATGACAAGTAGAGGTACAGCATTAAAGGAACTGATTTATGGCATGACACACTGAACATGTGAGGATATGTACTGCTCTATTTATAGGACTGTATTCCCCACCAGGTGGCACAATCAACCCAAATGTGAAAATGACTTTGAAACCTATGATCATATGACATACTAGAAACGTTTTTTTTTCATCTACCATAAAGAGATTTTGTGTACCAACATAAGGCCAACATATAAGGTTGAAATATATAAAGTGTTCATTTCATAAATGGCTGAAGGGCAAAACTTGTATTCAGTTTACATGATGTGTGTGTCAGTGGTGCATATTTCACATATATATATGGCCAAGAAATCACCACGCCTGATGATCAAGTAAGAAAAATAAAATCTGTTCTAAATCCACAGATGAGCAGGCTATACAGCTGTTGATCTAATGCTAATATTCACTGTGATTTCCAGTCAAATAGTAAATGCTAAGTGATGCTGTAGCCTGGATTTAGGATGCGAAGCTACAGAAATGAACTCCTTTTTAAAATGGGTCCTTTTCAATGAATTTGTGTGAAAGAGTTGTTTTCTCACAGATTAATTTAGAGATGCAAATTCTCTGCAAATATTTCAAAAGTCCAACAAGTCTTAACTGATTACCTGCATCTCTAATTTGTTCCTTTTTAGGCACCCACACTAAAAATATTGCAGCTAAAAATGACTTACTCGTCGATCTCACTAATTGAAAAAGTCAGATGCTGAACTGCTACTTTAGAATGGATATTTTCAAACCTGCATCTGGTTGTTGTGAGTTATGACTGTGGTGAGCAATTGCCATTGATGTTGGTTTGCACAAGGATGAGCGTATTATAGTTATATGTGCAGTTGTGAACACACTTTACTACACACAAATACACTAATTTAATAGAATGGCCCCAAGCAGCCAAAGATTTATTACTATTTCCACCTACTTTCATCTCAACAGAAAACCAGAAGATGGACTCTGATCTTGTGTAGTTTACCAGGTCTTAGTTGCCAGTAAAACACATAATGACCATGAGGGGAAGGGAAAATGTTTAACTCTGTAAGTAAATAATCCTTTAGGGATCCTTAAATGTCTGTATAATTGCAACATTTAGAATCAGATTCCAGCCCAGTCAATGGATCAAGACCATGGAAATCTGAAGAACTGTGTCGTGTAGTAAAGAGAATGCTAAAATAATAAACAATGTTTTATCATAGATAAAAACATTCCATTTCAGTTTTTGTCTGGGTGCCGCATCAGGTCTCTTCAGAAGACTGGAGCATTGATCCGTGCCCATGTTCTCTAGTAGGTTCTGTGGATAATTAGCAGGCTGCCTCTCCCCTCCATGGCCTCCGCTAATTGTTTGTGTTGTCTAGGAAACCTGAGAACCCTCAGCTTGCAACCAGAGCGCGCAAAGCAGGTCCAAAATCTATTAAAAACACCCTTTTTGTTTGTGACTTATGCGTGAGGATGCAATATCCCTTTCCAGTACATTGGTACAGGGGTGCGTTCTGAACAGCGTAAATAAAACATGAGACTTTAGAATGGGCCACAAGCAGAAAGGTCAAACGATCACTTCAGCCAGTAACTGGACACTACAGGTGAGACGCCGTGGCATCCTGCCCATCTTGGAGAACAATGGTGCATTCTAGAAGAGGTCACGCTTGGCTCTCCTCAAGGTTTAGTGATGCCAGATTGCTTTGGCTGTGGCCTATATTCTGTCCCTTGTGATAGACGAGAGGAAAACTTTGATTTCATAGAGCTTTTTGTTGTTCTCGTCTTACTACATTATATTGCACTGGATGAAACTATAGTACTGTACCATATATAAACTTATCGATAATATGCTTCATTATGCTATTCCGTTTAAAAATGTCCAATAACATTTTAAGTAAAAGACTGGTTGCCAGAGATTCCCCAGTTTTGCGGTTTCTGTTATTACAAGATGGTATATTGGTGCCTGTGAATTTTACAATATTTATTTCATTACATAATATACAGTACTGGTTAGATAACTTACAAAATGTAGTCTGTTACTGATTCCAAATTACATGACACAAATTGTAGTTAGTAATGTAATCCATTGTACTGCACATTTTAGGCAACATAATTAGAACATACAATTGATTCCCTATCTGTCGGTCACTACGAGTTATGTCGTGACGACATAGGGATTTACCTGGAAGCCCGATCATCTCTGACTTTAAGAGAAAACGCCAATGAAATTGGCTAGTGGATTTTGCATACCTGAGCCACTCCAGGATTCATGTAAATCCCCTATGTCGTCAGGACATAACGTCTCCAGGGAACAGGGAACAGGGGTTACATACGTAACCTAGGCGTTACTTTAGATTACTTTTGACCAAAATTCTTTCGAAATTGTTTATCTGCATGTCATGGGACCATTAACCAACTTCAGAGAACCATGAACATGCAAATGTTATAAATAATTATTAAAATATTTATTAAAAAATATCAGGGGTACTTCAAGTAAATATATTAGGTGAAAGAGTTTCAGATGAAAAAGTTTGGGAATGCCTGCATTATATGTAAAAAATAAATGTGAAACATTAAATTGGGCATTTTAAAGTGTTTGAAAGATAAAAAACTTCCAAAGACATAGTAATACATGCTTAAATAACCTACTGAGTGATAATAAAAGCAATTTGTTCATCAGTAGTTGATGCAATGTTGAAATACTTCTTAAACCTGAAATGATTTTTGTAAATGCAGGGTTCAAATGCTGTGTAGATGTTACAGGACAAATGAGCAGACAGAGGTGAGCATCTAAGTGCTGGGAGTATGAAAAGAATGAAATGAAAAGACGGCAAACATACAAAACACTGGGAGTGAGGGAACACAAAAGATGGATGAACACGAACATTGAATTACAAACCACGAGTGCAACACAAGCACTATGAATACACAACAGAACAAACTTAAAAAGATAACAAGAGGGTGTGGTAAATGGAAAACACATGGGGAACATAATCACGGGGAACCAATACACAAACGGCTGCAAACAGACTACAAACAAGGCACAAGAAATACATCAACATAAAAGTCCAGACAGGGCACAGAGAGCATGTAATAGCCCCCCACCTAAGGAGCAGATTCCAGACACTCCAAAACAGAAAACAGAACAAAAAGTCCAGGAGGGAGGTGGAGCGGAGGTAGATCAGGGGCGGGATGGTGGGCCAGGCCCATGGGGTGGAAAAGGGCATGGAGACTGAAGTGGAGCAAGTGACTAGGTTGGAGCAGTCAGAGCCGGAGGCCAGGGCGGAGCTTGCAGGCGGGAGGCCAGGGCAGAGCTGGCAGAGTTGAAGTGCACTAAGGCAGAGCAGAAGACCACCAGGGTGGAGCAGGCGGCACTGACGAGCACCAGGGCGAAGCAGATGACCACCACAGAGAGTTCTGACGGCCTCCATGGCCATGACGGGACAGTCAGAGGGCTCACCTGCAGCCTCCTTGGCCGTGGCTAAGCCGGCAGAGAGTTCATAGATGGCCTTCTTGCCAAAAACATTGCAGACAGAGAGTTCAGAAACAGTGTCAGCAGTCATAATGGGGAATTCAATGGACACAAAAAATTCAGAAACTGCGTTCACGACCATAATGGTGGCATCAGGGAACACAGAGAGTGCAGAAACAGAGTCCACAGCCACAACAGACGCCACGGGGAACACAGAAAGTTTGGAGGAGGAATCCGTCACTGTCTCGGGAGAAACTGTCAAGGTGTGAACAGCCCAAATGCACAAAATGGCCGTAGCCATCACAGGGAGCATGGAAAACAAAACGTCTAACCCGAGACAGATGGCACTATGGCCGTCAAACTAGAGCGCAGCAACTGGCTGAGGCTGGCGGGTTGGAGAGAGCTGATGCCGGTGGGCTTGAGGCGCTGAGACCAGCGGGCTAGAGTGCTTAGCGGTCAGCGAAGGCCTTGGGATGCCGGCTGCTCGTGCAGTTGTCAGTGTCGGATCCGCCACACTAGACACCAATCCTCTCTGCTGTGCACGGGTCCAGTGAATCATAAATATGTGCACATACATTTAATATTCATTCTACAGTATATTGTACTATTCTGTACATTTACGTCAGACAAGTTTACTGTCTGCACCTTGATATCAATTTGACGTCATATATTAGTCAAGACTTGATTAAGATGCTGTAACGTCATTTTAAATTCAGTTTGAATGGCAGCTTCTTCCATAGTTGGATGAAAATAGGAAGTTACTCTCACACTGAAATTGTATAGCCCAATGAGTTTGACATTCAGTTTAGGGCTGCTCGATTAATCGAAATGAAATCGCAATCACGATTAGGCAAAAGCTGCTATTGTCATGTGCATCTTGTCAGTGAAGCTTGGTTCTGTGATCAGCAGTAAATCTCCATCCGAAGGACAGACGGCGCTCTCGTGCTGAAACTCCAAATATGCCCCGCAGAAGAAGTCCCGATGCAGCTGAATAAACAGAAGATTGAACTGCTTCCATGTATTCAACATGACTAATAAACACACGACTCTGGCAATATATGGTTTATCTGAGTTATTATTATTAGTATTATTATTTTCATTATAATAAAGTATATAATAATTCAATGCTAATTGACATAGCCTTTATCACTGCTTAGAATACCATGAAATATGTTGCGTGCCTTATTCTGTGTAAGAAGCCTCGTCATCTCACAGAAGGATTTTTCAAACACTCGACTGACGTAATGACACGGCTACAGTGCCCTTGTTCACAGAGAAGCTACGCAAACAGCTGTCTTTATAACAGAACGATTCCTTCTATTTCAAAATTGTGCAATTATATCTTCTGCGATTATGAATGCGATATTGCGCAGCTTTTCAGTGAACAAACTCTATTTGTTTTTCTGTTTCTGCCACTAACATGGACTTACACAAGCTTCAGTCTGAAACCAACCCTTAAATGATCCGAGATGACCAAACACTTGAGAAAAGATGATGCCAACCCCTCAGAGAATATACAGAATTAACCAAATTTTGCCAGAAGTTAAATAAATTACGTTTCTGCAATATATACATTGTAGAAACTTAATTTTCTGTAAAGCTTCTTTGCAATGATTGTTTTGTGAAAAGCGCTATACAAATAATCTTTAATTGAACTATGACCTTGTGTATTAAATGCTGCTCTATCTGAAAGCAGGTGATGGAGATTTAGTACTGATTACAGAACCGACTTTACTGACATGATGTGCATGACCATCGCATTTGATTAACTTGAGTAGCCCTATTAGGCAGTGTTCCTATCGAAAAGGTGATTGGTGCTTTAGATGAAAGGTGGGGCTTCCAATCCTATTAGCTTTCAGATGATTATAATCATTACCATACCCTCACTCCTATAATGTCATATAACATACTATTCTATATACTACTGTATATGCTGTTTTGTTCATTCGCAGTTCTAGAGATGTTGTGTATTGTTTGGCCTTTAATTGGTTTATTTGTGCATGTATTGTCTGAATGATCACAGGCACACTGACACATATTGACTGGCTTAAGAAACATTTAACAACAGAATCAAGATATATGAAGCCCAGTTCCACAGCTTAATGGGTCGAAGAATTCCATCATTAAGGAGAGCATTCAGTGCTGAATAAATCCAATTCAGATCTCATTCATACTATTAAACACCACTTTACCATTCACGGAATGCTGCTCCAAATATGGATTGACTCTTAGTGAGCATAAGCTTATTTCAACCTGATTCCATTGTTACTTGAGGAGGTTTTGCATCTCTCAGCCTCTAAGTCTTTGTTGATTATAATACTATTTAAAACCTCTCTCCCAATGAGAGGAAACAAATCCTTTAAATACAAGCAAATTAATTACATCTCAATAAAGCTTCCTTTTTATGTCAGGCCTTAGGGTTCATTCAGAGGAAAGCATTCATATTTGTGCAGGTGAGCAAAAATCCGCTATTGATTTTATTTGCAAAGGTTGTGTAAGGAACAGTTAACAGAAAGCATTGTTCACTCAGGATTTTCCTTCTTGGCTGTAAGAGGTGTGTGTAAGGCTGACATTAAAGAGATTTGTTTCTTCCTCAGACTTCCATGTCTGTGCTGTGAACTATAAGACACTGAGGCTCTTGTGAAGACACCAAGCCTGATCAGGCCTCTCCTAGCAACTGCAGCAACAATATCCATTCATTCCGTGTTCTGCTTTGAATATAGCTCAGAAAAGAGCCAGAGTCTTCATGCATTCATTTGTAACTGTAGGCTATAGAAAAGCTGAGTGATGTGAGCTCCACTTAAGAAGACAGGTCTTTGTTCTGAATATCCAAACTTTTACATTTGAGACCAAGTGCTCGAATATTTCATGCACACTGAGTATAAATACAGGGGTTACGTATGAAAACTGTTTGACTTGAAAGCAGTGATTATTCTGTGGAAATATGGGAAAGCACCTTTATATTTTGTTGCTAATAACGATTTTCTAATCAAAACTCAATGCTTTTATACTGATTGTGCATGCACAAATTTAAATTATGTCATAATTTACTCACCTTTATGTTGTTCAACCCCACACAACTTATGTTTATCTTTGAAACACAATGAAGATATTTCAATGAAAATGCAATATCTGTCACCCCACTAAACGAACAGATTTAATTTAGGCTTTTATTCACAAATAAACATTGATCAACATATAGACTTAGTGGGTGTCTCTTCAGAAGACATGGAATAACTGTTAAATTAAGTTGGATATTTTTTTACAATGTCTTTATCAATTTTCCAAAGCATAGAAATGTTGGTAGAATAGTTTTTCTTAATTGGAGGGGCAGAAATGTATTTAAAAATGCCTTCATTTGTGTTTGATGATCAAAGTTCTTTTGGGTTGAGTAATTTGTGGGAGAACTGTCCCTTTGAAAATGGTTTTAAAATATGTTAATTTGTTTTATGGAATGATACAACAGGAGAACCTTGCTAAGTGTAAGATCAGTCGGAACACGTGGAAGCCAATATGCTGATCTGAAGAACAGGGAAAACTTGATGTATCCCAAAAGTTCAAAATATGTATACATTAATTCACCCTCATAGAATTCCGAAAACTGTATAACATTTCTTCTACCAAACATAAAGGGTTTCATGTCAGTGAAGTCATATGACTGAATCACCAAATTCACTAAATCACTGACGTCTGGTATATTTAATGTGGTGATGACATCAAATTTAAATGAGACATTTATATAAAATGCTTCCTCACACAAACCCATTTAATATAGCAGGTAAATATTGCAACTTATGGTGATTACTTCTGGTGATGTTATGGTTCTTTTTTCTCCATTTCTCATTAATTGATTGATTGATTGATTGATTGATTAAGTGGCCTTAACTATACTATGCACTTACATAAATAAATAAATAATAATAACAAGTACAATATACTTATTGTGTTCATGTTGTATTGTAAAATACATTTGCTGCTATTGAGGTGGGATATGGGTAAGGTTAGGGACATGTTTGGTGGTATGGGTAGGTTTAAGGGTTGGTTAATGTGTAAGGGGTGGGTCAACAGTGTAAATAAAAATGTAATTACAGTTGTAATTACATGCAGTTATTTATTTTTTTGTAATTTTTTTTTATGTGCAATGTAAAAACATGTATGTACACAATAAGTACATTGTACCAGGTCATTCATTTAAATATAAGTATATAGTAGTTAACAAGGAAGAAGTTTCTTTGCTGACCCCGATATTCTGCCTTCGTTTTATAGAGCATATAATGCTTCTCCTTGAAAGCATTGCAGAGCAAGAAATGGGAACAGCTGGCTTCATGTTACAGTGCCAGAAGCATATTTAATGTAACTACACCTTTCCAGAATTCATGGCCACTGAAGACTCTCATAATACATCCTAAATCAATTGGAGAAAAGTGCGAGCAGACAGAGAGTCAGTAATGCTGTGATTGATGAGATTGATGCAAATATTTGTAAGCTGATAAGCCTCTTTTTTCTCTCTTCTCTCTCTCTTTCTCTCGCACAGCAGAAGGCATACAACATTAAGCAGCAGAGTGTGAAAAATGGAATGCACCTGAATGGAGTGGGTAAGTCTACACTTACGCATCTTTGAGAACAATGAAAGCCGCCCAGCGTCCTGCAGAGGAACAATGCAGTGTTGCTAAGGCTCCCTTCTGTTCCATGAGAATGTCTTTGACCTTGTTTTTGACACGTGACGACTGGGTCAAAAAGACTTCCGAAGTTCCTGCCATGCATGCTGACATACAATAATGATAAAGGCTTTTAAAATTGTCATGTGCCACTGACTCTAAAAAGATAAAAAAATTAAATGTTCATCACTGCGAAGCCAAGAAAGTTAATGTGTTTTTTTGTTTAAATAGATGTTAGGCATAAATAAATGTAAATTTTTGTTGTTTGTCAGGAAACCTCAAACGTGCTGTATTAATATACAGTAGAGCTATGATCAAGTAAAGAGAAATTTACTTGTATAGCACTTTTCACAATATTCATTGTTTCAAAGCAGCTTTAAATAAAATCAAAATATTATTGTATATATATATATATATATTAGTGGTGGGCATAGATTAATTTTTTTAATCTAGATTAATCTAGATTAATTTTGGAATTAATCTAGATTAATCTAGATTAAAATGGCTCATTTGAATTCTGCCGAAGGCATTCAGAATATGTGTGCTACCCAAATAATGACTAAAAGTAAGTCTTTGAGAACGGGTTTCTCAAGCCAGGTGGCGCATTAGACCAGGGGCTCATCTCCTGTTTCCAAAATGCATCACAAACTTTAATCTCTTCCCGTCCCAATCCCACGAAAAAACTTAGGAAAATCCCGTTCCACTCCCGGAAGAATGACTCCCATTCCCTCCTACTCCCGTGTTGTTGATTTTTTTTTTTTTTTTTTATAACTGTCAATTACAGTAAAAATATAGTACAGATCACAGCGTGCCCACCTTATTAGTTGAATAAAACCCAAAATGTCGTTTTTGTTATTATATTGAACTGAAAGCCATCTTATGCACAGTGTTGCACAGATTAAATTTCATGTAAATCATCCATGCTAACACACACGTCTTCTATTTTTATTTTTAGACATTTCACTCTCTATAGATATATTTTTCAAAAGGAGTTTGAAGTTTCTCGCTCAAGTTCACATGAGACCTAAAGCGCATCCTGTTTGCTTAAAAGCGCAACGTTTCGTTGTTATTCTGAGTGCACACAAATAACGTAGAGTCTTTACAGATTCGAAAGATGTATTAGGCTAATTTTATCTGTATGACCAAAAATGACGGAGATTTTAAGAGCAAGTGAGCGCACCGGAGCCTGTCCTGCAGCAAACGCGCTTCCACACAAACACTTCAATAGCGCACATTTCTCTAGGTTAACATCATATTGAGCAGCCATGTAAAGTTGCTACTACATACATCTTTCAGATGAAAAGCCATATTTGAGGTTGATGAATGATAGGTGAGCGTTTGGATGTACTGCCCGATTGTATTACCACAAAGACCAGCCGTTAATAATCTGTCCATCACGGACTGCGAGCCTCTAGTTCGAAGACTCGTTCTCGCCCCCTACAGTGCAATTCGGCTAGGTATACATCCGCGCTAAAATATCAGGGTGAAAGTCATCATAGCTTGCGTAGTATAGACCCAGCTCCCAACCCAACTTTGAGAATAGATTAACGGCGATATTTTTTATCGCCGATAAGAGTCTCACGTTAACGCAGCACGTTAACGCCGATAACGCCCACCACTAATATATATATATATATATATATATATATATACCATTATGCCTTATAGTTGAATTTGCAGATATATTTGGACATACTTATATATCCAACATTGTATAAGAGCTTGGTGATTATATAGTTATATTTTGCAAATAAAAATAAAATAGAAATAAATCAGATTTACTGATCGAGTATGTAGTAATTTTTATGGCAAAAAATAAATAAATAAAATATCTTCATTTTTAAATAATGTTACACTGCTAATATGAAATTCCACATACCATTATACAATGTTTTTCATGTCATAGTGTCATTCTTGTCTTATGTAACCAACAAATACCCATAGAAGCCCTATTTCCAGAGAGAGAGAAAAAAAAGTTACAATAATTATGCATATAAATAGTTCAGATGAGCTTGACCAGATGATCATGTCTAGAGATGTTGTTTTATTGTGTAGAGTATGTAATCTTTAATGTAGACATGAATAATGTGTGACCGTAAGATGATTCTCGGTATTTTCATTTATTTTAAATTGCTCAGTGTATGAATTTGTGAAGGATGAAAGCTTCTTGGTCATCTAATGGTTAATGTGAGATTTAGCAGAAGAGCAAAAGAGAGATATTAAGCCCTCCACTAATCCTATCAGTCTCCCGAAAGAGAGAGTGTGTATGTGAAAAATAAAGTTGGGAGGAGCAGGAGGGGTGTGGCTTTGATGCCCAGTGGTCACATGACTGTTTACACTGTGAGAGAGGAGGCATGTGGGTGAAGAACATCAGAAACTCAGGAGAAACGACCCTCGCATAAACATGTAGTTTATCGTACACACAAATAAACGCACACACAGGAAACAGCAGAATGGACCAGAGAGTTGAACACAGTTTTTATCCTCTTGAGGGCCAGCCCAGCAGACCCAGAGATGTGCTTGTTAAGTCAGGTAAGACAGAATCAACAGACTGCGGCTGAGATTACAGGATGCTGATATAATGATGCCATGTTATGCAGTGAAACTTTACCAGATTCAATGCTATTATTAGAATACCAATGTTAAGAAAATTTTCACTCTTATCATAGGATATATTTATTAAAATTGTATTTAAACAAGTTCCAGTAGTGCACATTGCATTATTACACTGTAATAACTCATTGTAGTAATTTCAGGTGTATAATGTTTTTGAGAAGAAGCTGCTGTAGCAAATAAAAGACAAACTAAGAAGGCAAAAGAATGACACAAAAGACACTTAAACAAATCAGTTCAATGAGAAACAGGGAACCATGCTTGCTCTGGGCATAGAGTCCAACTTGTTACTCGTGGTGCTTTGCTGTAAAGTGAGGCAAAAGACTCCAACCACTATTTGGTAGTCATTAGAAAGTCACCATTTATCATTTACTTTATGCATTTTTGTCGGCTGGTGTAGCAATTTTTAGGTGTCAGTTTCATAGGATTAATCAATCCTTACATCTTAGTGACAAGCAGGATAATATTGCACAACTTGTTTTTTGTAATGTTTTACCAGCAGTTTCTTGCTGTGTGTTTGTTTTAGCCGAAAAGCACAAGGTCCACAATGTATTTCTGCCTGACCATGATCGACACCAATAAACTCTGCTTTGTGTATTTGAACAGTTATCTTAAACCATCCATCGTTGGATGCCCAGCTTTTAAGCAAACACGCCTTTCATCAATATATCTTGGAAGTCTATTAAGCAGTTTCTTTGTGAATTCAATCTTAAAGGTATAGTCACCAAACAATAATATTATGTAATCTTTACTTGAAACCAAAACTTTTCATTCGACTTCTCTGGAGCCTAAAATATTTTCTGAAAATGTTTAAGTAGCAAGTGTTCTACAGAATAAATAAATACATGCATGATTGGAATTACATAAGACAAATTTATGGTTTATTATAATTTTTTATTTACACAAAAGCATAAGTATTTCAAGTATGAAGTCTTGATTTTCTATTTTATTCTATTCATCTAATGAGTAAAATTGTCAATAAATAAATATCTACATAGCACAGGGAAAAAAATAGTTGCACAGAGTTACAAAACTGCATGTTTAAAACGTATTTGTATTTATTCGTCCATTGTACATTTAGATTCTTGAAATAGGTTATATTGTGTTATTGCCCTTAGAGACTGCTGTTTTGCTTCTTGCTGGGCACCTTTATAATGCAAATTCCTGTCTGAGAGCTGTGCCTAAATTGTATTGCCAAGGGCCAGCATCAAGTGGGATTATGGGAAATAGCACTGCACTCTACACACACACACACACACACACACACGCACACACACACACACACACACACATGGGAGAATGGGATCCCAGGGCATCCTCTGAGAATGCTGATATCGCCATGACAACTGTCAGCATTCTGTTTGTATACAATACATTCTGGGAACAAACTTCTTATATAACAGAAGATTTTTGTATAAACACAAATGGTCTTTCTAATGCTGAATACCTGGCTGTCAATGGAACAATTCAGCGATGCAGAGGAATCTAAACTGTCCTACCTAATATGAAGTTAGCATGCTTTAGTTTTCCATTTAAAAAAAAGTTTTCCTTTATTCATTGATTTATTTATGTATGTATTTATTTAATGATAACTCCTATTAATTTGGATCCTTAAAGCACATTTAAAATGTTTAAATGTCATTTATCTGAAACAATGAAAGTGTGTTACTTTTCAAATATTAAATAATACAAATGCTTTTCAAAACAGAGACAACATGTTTATTTTTGGTTTGTTCTTTTTTTTAACCATTAGTGGAAAATGTGCATAGATAATATCATGAAATATATTGTTTCAATGAGAAGCTGAGGGGGCTTCATAATTCAAATACAAATCAAAGAAAAGTTCTCATAGCTTAATTTATGTGTCACTTCTTTTGATGTTTTGAAATATAAAGAAGTTAAATTGATATTTAGAATGTGACTGAAGTATCACTTCCTATTAAGGACACATTTACATATACATATACGATATTTTTAGGTCCATTATATATAAAAATATCATACTGAAGTGTCGTATTACCATATGATACCATCTTTGAATCATAGGTCTGTTCTTTCTTGTAAGGATAAACATCTTGTCCCTCAAAGCATATTAGCATATTTTCTATGTATAGGCCTACTGAATCCTTTTCGGTTATGCTGAATATATAAAGAAACACCTGCTGTAGCCCCACACAAACAGACACCAAACAAATCGAATTAATCTCACTGTTTATCATCTGCAATTCTTGGAAATGGGCTCAGATCTGATCTGCAGAAACCCATGATTTCCTGTCTGTGTAACTCCTGGGTTTGTGGGGATGTTGATAAATACATTATGCCCATAATAGAAGGATATTCACTTTCAGAGCAGACACAGTCCACCCTCTGCTGCTCTTCACCGTGTTACAGATCTCTAATCAATGAGATCAAGGACAGTCTTCCAGAACACTAGATTGGGTAGCAATACTAAACGTACTGTGGCACTTGTGTGTATGTGTATGCATATGTATAAGTACGTTTATCTCATGTTTAATTCGATATGTAAGCTCTGAACTAGCACAAAGTATGTTTGTATTTCATATCATGACACAACACTCCCTTCACATAATATTCATGTTGGCTACTTGCTCACACAGTTTATTCAGTTAAAAAATAGTGGTATAATAATGGTATAGTAATAGAAGGGGAAAAAATAAATAATTAAACAACACGGCGTTGTCAGCATTGGTATTGTATCAGACTTTACTGATCAGTGTGCATTTAACATTAGGCCTAAATTCAATTCACGTTCAAATGGAGTTAACCAGGTTTTTGCCCAGCGAATGCCGGAGATGGAGTGTCTGTCACTGGAACGGCTGTAACTGTTTTCTGAGGCAGCAAGTGCATGGCATTATGCTTTCATCAACTTTTACAGGTTAAATAATGTTTATTGTAGCTATATGGGTGTTTAGTTTTTCTTGTTGTTTAATACATTTGGTCAAAATCTCAAATTAAGCGCTTAAGCACATGATATTAAAAGGTTCAAACGTATATTGGCTAGACGGCAAATAACTACTACTACTCCACTCTTCATGCACACAAAAACATTAGGCTTTACAGACAGGGCTTTACTCTGCAGCCCAAGACTGGTTGCCAACTGAAGCTAAGCAGTGTTGAGCCTGGTCAGTACCTGGATGGGAGACCTCCTGGGAAAAACTAGGTTGCTGTTGGAAGAGGTGTTAGTGAGACCAGCAGGGGGTGCTCACCCTGCTGTCTGTGTGGGTCCTAAAGCCCCAGTGTTGTGTGACGGGACACTATACTGTACAAAGCACCGTCCTTAAGATGAGACATTAAACCGAGGTCCTGACTCTCTGTGGTCATAAAAAAATCCCAGGATGTCCTTCAAAAAAGAGTATGGGTGTAACCCCGGCATCCTGGACAAATTTGCCCATTGGCCTCTGACCATCGTGGCCTCCTAATCATCCCCATAAACTGATTGGCTGCATCACTCTGTCTCCTCTCCAGCAATAAGCCGGTGTGTGGTGGGCTTTCTGGTGCAATATGGCTGCCGTCTCATCATCCAGGTGGATGCTGCACATTGGTGGTGGTTGAGGAGACCCTCCATGTAAAGCACTTTGAGTACCTAGAAAGGCACTATATACATGTAACAAATTATTGTTATTATTATAAGCTTACCGTTGTGAATCGGGCTAAAGTAAGGCGATAGTTTTGAACACTGACTGGTTATGTACTTGCTCAAATATAGATTTTGGATCATTTATAACCTAAAATAAAGTTACGGACTGCAGCTTTAAGTACAGTTGTAATTATACCAAGATTTTCTGAATGTGATGTTTGACCCTACAAAATTCACTGCCACAATTTTTGTGGGTTACTGCTTTATGGGCTTAGGTGTAATGGTTTTATATATCATCGTTTTTATTTATATTTATATAAGCCTGTTTCTTCATGGGGACCCCACCCCTGCAAAAATAATAATAATAATTAAATTAAATTAAATTAAAAAATATCACAAGGTCAAAATTTAGTGGTATTACTATTCTTGTGTGGACATTTGTTCCTCATTACATAGTGAATACCAGTACACACACACACACACACTTTTGGTTTTAGGGTTTACAGGGACTCTCCATAGGCATAATGGTTTTATACTGTACAAACTGTATGTGCTATTGCCCTACACCTACCCTACACCTAAACTTAGCCCTCACAGGAGACTGTGCATTTCTACTTTCCCCAAAAACTAACTCTGTATGATTTATAAGCATTTTGGATTATTAGGGACACTGAAAATGTCCACATAAATCACCTTCTCCTTGTAATAGCTATGTCATACCCATGTCATTATACAAATGTGTGTCCTCATCACACACACACACACACACACACACACACACACACATGTTGGTTTTATGGTTTACGGGACTCTCCATAGGCGTAATGGTTTTTATACTGTACAAACTGTATGTGCTATTGCCCTACACCTACCCACACCTAAACTTAGCCCTCACAGGAGACGGTGCATTTCTACTTTCCCCACAAAAAACACACTGTATGATTTATAAGCATTTTAAATTATGGGGACACTGAAAATGTCCTTATAAATCACCTTCTCCTTGTAATACCTATGTCATACCCATGTCATTATACAAATTTGGGTCCTCATAAACCACATAAACATGCCCCCCACACACACACACACACACACACACACACACACACACACACACACACACACACAAACTAAAACTCAGAAATGTGTTGTGAACTTGCTAACCTCTGATACTAAACCCTGGGTCACAAATACTTTCACATGCATGAA
This sequence comes from Gymnocypris eckloni scoliostomus, assembly GCA_027564155.1. Taxonomy (NCBI): domain Eukaryota; kingdom Metazoa; phylum Chordata; class Actinopteri; order Cypriniformes; family Cyprinidae; genus Gymnocypris; species Gymnocypris eckloni. Next base: position 29,073,527 of record CM050431.1, read on the forward strand.
TTCCCTTCATCATCTTGCCTGTCATCATCATCATCATTTCATCTCTGTCCTCTTCTCATGCACTCAGATTGAGAAGTGCTAAGAATTGAGCTCAGCTTTTTTAATATTGAATGGTGGAGACTGTCTCTGGTTCCTCCTCCAAGCATAGCATTGTTCTAAGCAAGCTTCAATGCATAAGACACCTGATCTGCTGTCACTTTAGCACAGATCACTGCACATTTACTTGTCCTAGAGGAGAGGCTCTACCCATGATGCAATCGGGCTGGTTTGCATTATGGATCTGGATTCAAGTTTGTCCTTTTTATTGGTGATGATGTACAAACTTTTCATAACCAGTATTTCATAACCTCTATATTTCACACACACACACACACACACACACACACACACACACACACACACACACACACACACACACACACACACAAAACATCATGAGAATATGCTTAATTGCCATTACAAACAAACAAACGAATAGGTAAATAAACTACAACTTAGTAGCCCTAAAATAAGCCTAATTTCCTTTAAGAGAAATATTGTTTCTTTGTTTGAATTTTGGGGAAAATGACTGGATGTATCCTTTATTAAATTGCACTGGGTGGCAAAAACATAATTTAGTATAAATTGTTTCTCTTAACATATCTATATAACAGTTCTACTGAACATACTATAAGATGATAATATTAAAATCATGAATTTTGGTCAGACATATGCAGTCATTGCACATCAACTGTGTGTATTGGTTAGAAGTTAAAATTAGTAAAAAATAATAATTATATATATATATATATATATATTTATGTCTTCAAATAGCTGGACACCCAAACCCAGAATAACATTCTGCATGCCCACCTGCTACCTTTAAGAAACCTGTTACAGCTCAAAAGGAATAATTTAAACTTGGCAGACACAAGCTGTATGTAGTAGTGTAAATGTAAATGCTGGTTCTCTGGTGTGGGTTGTTTATGCTGACTTCCTGCTGTTTATTATGTTCTCCTTTGTGTCATTCTTTACCTTTCCGCTCCCAGTAAAAATAAGTCAAAAGGGAAAACAGCTACTTCCTTCCTCTCACATTGCTTTCTCGCTGTCCTCAGCTTCAGCATATGCAGATATCCAATGGGAACAGCCTCATCAGCCGAGAAACCCAAACAGGGATCCATTTGATTACCCTCATCGTGAGATCCCCATTGGCCAGTTATGCTCCTCAGCCTGATTACATGACAGGGATGATGACTTCATCAAGCCTAAAAAGCTGATCAATCCAGTGAAAGCCTCTACAAGCCACCAGGAGCTTCATCGAGCTGCTTATGAACCATAAACGGTATGAGGATACACAAGTTTACAGTACATAAACAATCTTGCAATGATGACAAATCCATTGCAGGCTGTCCATGATGGCTTCTGTGATCATACTTTGCAGTCTGGTAATGAGTCCATATAGGTGTAATCCTGTTCACGTTCCTGTAAATTTAGTACATGCAAGTCCCTGTAAATAATCTGCTAAAAGGAAAATAATACTCACATTCAGAGTGAGCAACATTGTTGAAATTAACTATGATAGGGAAGGCACTCAGGTGATTTTGGTAAGTGGATCAAATTGATTTTAAAAACTATTTAATATTCATATTCAACATATTTCTGGCTAGCTTTATTCCAAAATATATTGAATATAAATGGTCATATGAACATTCACAATTAGAATACGCTAAGATATATATATATATATATATATATATATATATATATATATATATATATATAGACACACACACACACATATATATACACTGTAAAAATCCGTAAAAACTGAATTTGCAGGCAGAAATCGGAAATTGGTCATTTTCGGTTAAATTTACGGACATTTCCTTCAACATCAAACCGGACAATTCTGTAGATTTACATTTTCTTCTGTACCATAAACGGACAATCCGTTATGCAGTATTTTCAAAAAAAATTATAGCATAGGCCTATCTCTAGCAGCAAATAAATCCAGCACAATATATACAAATTTAACATGGTTTATTTTTACCTCATGTAAACATTCTTAAAAGTGTGTTCAGTAGCCTTTATATGCCTTTAACAGGCGTAGACAAAAATATTATGACATCAGTTAATTTAACAATGTGTAAAGCACCATTGAAAATGCTTGTATTGTGGAAAACATTTAAATTTTAAACAGCAACAGGCAGAAAAAATAAAACACGCAGGTACTTGTACAATATTGGTGTTGCACCAAATAGTGGTCACGAAGTTAAACTTCACTGTGAAATAGTCAAGTCAAAACATTTTCAGAAATAAGGGAAAAAAAGTATACAAAGTGTAATGAGAGGGGTCAAGGACATTGAGGACGTTGAGGTGACCATGTAAGGACCCTTGCAGTCTATGGAGGGTCAGAGAGCTCTCGGATTTCATCAAAAAATATTGTAATTTGTGTTGCAAAGATGAACAAAGGTTTTATGGGTTTGTAACGACATGAGGGTGAGTAATTAATGACAAAATGACTCAATTTTTGAGTGAACTAACGCTTTGATTATTTTCAACTAAACAGCAACACAACAAAATGCTTTATACACAGTTTCATTATTATGTTCCTTACATTTGTATGAATTCCAGCTTAAGTCCCATCTCCTTTGGATGTTTTATGTTTAAAATAAAACCAAGAGAATGTGTAGCTCAGCCACAATGGGGGAGGAAATTATAACTTATTGAATGATAGCAATCTGGAATCACCAATAACAACAAACAAATAAGAAATTATAAACACATTGTAAATCCAGAAAGCCATTCCATACATTGATTAAATCTGTCCTACACAAACAACTTCAATAATAAAGTCAACTGAATAAAATTACATTTGAAATATGCAAAATGGCAATACATTGCAATAGATAAAATGGCAATGTAGTTCTATATTTTAATTTACATTTTCAGATCTAGTCGTATAATCTCTTTTATATAAAAAAAGTCATAATGGTATCTTCTTTTCTTGACAAATCCTCTGCCAGCTTCTGTTGAAGGCACACAGCGCTCTAAACAGATTTAACATTATCACAGCTGCTTAACATCACCTCAGTAACGTTAAAGCTTTACGAGACGCAGTAACAAATACACCGCATCAACAACAATTAAAAGTTAATAAACTTGTATTAATAAAACTGAAAGTGAGAACACTTACTTCCACGTCAAGTAACGTTAAGATGTTCCCACCAAGACTGTACCAAGAATTGATATCTGTATTAAAAAACTAAAAGTGTGGAAAAAGTGTGGCAGAAAAAAGATTCACAACCAACCGAGAGAACCGCAGCCTTATGAGGATTCTCAAGCAAAATTGAATCAATAATTTGGGTGAACTTCACAAGGAATGGACTGAGGCTGGGGTCAAGGCATCAAGAGCCACCACACACAGACAAGGAAGTGTCAAGGAATTTGTCTACAGTTAATAATAATAATAATAATAATAATAATAATTTGTTACATTTATATAGCGCTTTTCTAGACACTCAAAGCGCTTTACATAGTAAGGGGGCTATCTCCTCATCCACCACCAATGTGCAGCATCCACCTGGATGATGCGACGGCATCATAGTGCGCCAGAATGCCCACCACACACCAGCTTATTGGTCGAGAGGAGACAGAGTGATGAAGCCAATCAGTGTATGGGGATGATTAGGAGGCCATGCTGGTCAGAGGCCAGTGGGCTAGTTTGGCCAGGATGCCGGGGTTACACCCATACTCTTTTTCGAAGGACATCCTGGGATTTTTAATGACCACAGAGAGTCAGGACCTCGGTTTAACGTCTCATCCGAAGGACGGTGCTTTTTCCAGTATAGTGTCCCCTTCACTATACTGGGGCATTAGGACCCACACAGACCACAGGGTGAGCACCCCCTGCTGGTCTCACTAACACCTCTTCCAGTTGTCGTCAGAGACGTCTTACCTGGGCTAAGGATAAGAAGAACTGCACTATTGCCCAGTGGTCCAAAGTCCTCTTTTCAGATGAGAGCAAGTTTTGAATTTCATTTGCAAACCAAGGTCCTAGAGTCTGGAGGAAGGATGGAGAAGCTCATAGCCCAAGTTGCTTGACGTCCAGAGTTAAGTTTCCACAGTCTATGATGATTTGGGGTGCTGTCATCTGCTGGTGTTGGTCCATTGTGTTTTTTTGAAAACCAACGTCACTGCACCCATTTACCAAGACATTTTGTAGCACTCCTTGCTTCCTTCTGCTGACCAGCTTTTTAAAGATGCTGATTTCATTTTTCAGCAGGATTTGGCGCCTCCCCACACTGCCAAAAGGACCAAAAGTTGGTTAAATGACCTTGTGTTGGTGTGCTTGACTGGCCAGCAAACTCACCAGACCTGAACCCCATACAGAATCTATGGGGTATTGTCAAGAGGAAAATGAGAAACGAGACAACAAAATGCAGATGAGCTGAGGGCCACTGTAAAAGAAACCTGGGCTTCCATACCACCTCAGCAGTGCCACAAACTGATCACCTCCATGCCACGCCAAATTGAGGCAGCAATTAAAGCAAAAGGAGCCCCTACCAAGTATTGAGTACATATACAGTAAATTAACATACTTTCCAGAAGGTCAACAATTCACTAAAAATGTTTTTTTTTTTTGTATTGGTCTTATGAAGTATTCTAATTTGTTGAGATAGTGAATTGGTGGGTTTTTTGTTAATTGTGAGCCAAAATCATCTCAATTAAAAGAACCAAAGACTTAAACTACTTGTGCATTTAATTTATTTATTACAGGAGTTTCATAAATTGAGTTGAATTACTGAAATAAATTAACTTTTCAATGACATTCTAATTTATTGAGATGCACCTATATATACATCAAAGTGCCTTGTGTGAGTCCACGCTTTTATGATGTAATGCCACTCAGAAGTGTGCACTGAGGGCATATAACGGAATTCTCTTGAGCACCTAAAATGACAAACCAGACACCTTATGGCAGGACTATACTGTTCTTGCATGGCCATTATCAGAGTTTAGATTTAACTCTAATGATTTTTTATACTCTACAACTTAGCTGGTTCTAATGTGTTTAATTAGGGCTGAAACTAAATTTGTGGCTCTCCAGGAATGGAACTTCCGTCTAGGAGCAAGGTTGCCAGACACCGTTGACCTTGACCAATATGTAGTTACCAGTATTACTCCAGCTATCTCATGTGCTGAGACTGGGGGCTATTTATTAGAGGCCTTCCACTACAAAACACTTTAAGCCACAGAGAGCTTACTGGCACAGTGCCGTTGTTCTGTCGATTTGTCCTACCCTGTCAGATTTTGCTACCTCCCATTAAAACAGTGGTTAGTACAATTTGACAACGAAACATTCTACATGTTAATTTATGTTTTATTAATATGTACACCTACCACAACCCTAAACCTACCCTTACAGTAATGCACATACAGTAATTACGTGTTATATTCATGGTTGTGGATGGAAGGGATACATCTAGTACCGGAAACCAACAATCAATATTTTTCTACCATTTACATTGTGTTTTATTAATGTCTACACCAGCCCCTACCCTAAACCTATCCTTACAATAATGCACATACATTAAATACTGTTGTTCAGCATGAGAAAAATTATGCAATGTTGATGTGCGCATGCGCAGTAAGCGAGGTAGGAAAATCTGACGGTAGGATAAAATGTCAGGACACCGTGTCAACCATTAAGCAGGTATCTTTTAGTCACTGTTGGCACTTGTGTCTCTTTGGTGTTCAGAGACCCTGCAGAAGACAGTCAATCTGTAGCGGACATTAAAAGAAAGAAAAATAGATGTGGATCTCACATGCACACATATAACAGTGGTCACCAAAGGTGGCACAGTAGGCACAAGGGTGGCTGAGGAAATAGGTAACTCTCAGAACAGTGCCTCTTTTATCAAGCATTTTCAAGATAAGCTTTTTATGTGCCAGAGATGTTGCCGGACTCTTTACTAAAAGAGCTACGCTAAACACCGCAACATCACTCAAGCAAAGTGATACTAAAAGAAGATGCTTAAGGGGGAGAGAAAGATTTGTCTCAGATGTCACTGATAGCCATGATAGGAAAAAAGACACCATCTATAGATCATTTCAGGAATGGATCGATGCCAACGATCTGAACAAGGTTTAGCAAGTGACTATTCATAGCTGAGAGCTGAGATAGGACTAAAGAGCAGCATGCTATTATTATGAGGGCTCTCAGGAGCTGTTTGGGGGCTGATGTCTCTCTTGTTATCTTCATTAACTGCCCCTTGTGTTTATTTGTTGTTGTCTGGCTGTCTCTTCAGTTTGAGGGACACCATCTAAATTAGCAAGGATTGGAATTACTAATTGAACTCCCACATATGCTGAACTCCACACACACACTTCAGTTCCCTTCTTTCAGCACCTGTGGCGCCACCTCCCCGTGGAGAGAACAAGCCCACACATAATTTAATTATCAGTCTGTGTGTGTGTGTGTGTGTGTGTGTGTGTGTGTGTGTGTGTGTGCACATGTCTATCCTGGCAATATAGTTAATAATTATAACTTGTGTTAGCAGGAGCTTGGCACCTTGAGAACAGTCATGAGAGCTTATCCACTTTTGGTAATAATAGATGGAAAGCTCATATATATTCAGTTAAACATAACTTAGACAAACAAACACACAATCCATATGTCATGGGCTGTCAAAATTATCCCAGTATCAATTGGATGTGCCTCAGCCATGACTAAGATGGGAAGGCATAACACTGAAGGATAAGAACAACAGTAAACTAATGGATATTCTCACACACACACGCACACACACACACACACACACACACACACACACACACACACACACACACACACACACACACACACACACACACGTGTTTAATTACAGATTAAATATGACAATACTGCCACCTGCTGGATGACTGATGGACTACATCAGCTAATGATGTGATGTAGTCTGTGTTCTCTATTCTATTCTATTCTATTCTATTCTATTCTATTCTATCCTATTCTATTCTATTCTATTCTATTATATTGTTTGTTTCATTTCTCAATGCTTTGTTTTCATTTTCTTTATGTTTCATTCAAATCTAGTTGCCTCATCATACTAATCCAATTCTATATTATTTATCTGTATATTTATTTCCCAACTATTTTATTTTATTATACTCAGAGGTATTGGTGTGGAGAGCAAGCCAGAATTGCAACGTGTGTTGGAGCAAAGGAAGAGAGAGCAGGTGATAAAACAAAGAAAGCAGGAGGAGGAGGCCAGGAGGAAAATTTCTCCATTGGAACAGGAGCTTCTCAAGAGACAGCAGAAATTAGAGGAGGTAGACAATATACAATCATAGTCTGTGTGATATGGACCTGGACTAATGAGGGTCAATATCCTCTTTTATTATTTAATGCATCTCAGAAGTCCTAACAAAGCAAACACATTTCATTATGCTTACATATACCATAGTTATTGTCAAACCAGCAAACAAATATGCACCAAATAATGTATATATCTGTTTTTATATGTACTATAGCTGGAGAAGGAGCAAGACAGATTGGAGAACAGCAACTGTAGCGCTCCAGAATTCATAAAAGTGAAGGAAAACCTAAGACGAACATCCTTTACAAGTTCTGGAGAGAAGGAGGTGTAGGTGCGTAAACAAAGACTGGATCCATGTGTATTTGTGCACAGCCAGTAACATAGAGAGTTGCTGCAGCTCCTAAACACCATCCACACGACTCTGCTTCTCTACTTCTTGTCTTACACCAACAATGAACTCACCTCTCACAGTAGGAGGTTCAGAGAGGTCAGAGATAAGGACAAGACCCAAAGGACCTCTGCTACACCTTCACATTATAAGGAGGTTGATGCTTAGGAGGTTTCAGGAGATTGCAAAGAGAAAAATAGTGTTTTTTCTGCTCTGGGTCAGACTTGATGGGTTAAAGATTAACTGCTCAGGATGCTTATGAGTGTGTGTGTGCATGGTTGGAAAGCTGTGTTCTGGTTCTGCCACATTAGATGAAAAAGTGAAAACAAGGTATACAGGGATTAGTTTCAGAGTGAAAAAAACAGGCTATTTCTCTCTAAATGACAGGCAGAACATGAATAATGCTGCAATTAGACAAACAGTATCAGTATTATATGCAAATAGTTTTTTATTAAACCAATGTACCAAATATTTGTTAATTGCCTAATTGTAAACATTTTCTCTTACACTTAACAATCAGTACTTGTCACTTTTAAATAAAAATATAATAACCATAATTATTTTCAGTTTACATCGCCCTTGATTTGCAGTGTAACACTTTGTGTGTAAACATAAAATGTATTTTACTCCTAAGAAAAAAACAACAACAACCATTAAACATAGATCATCTTTGCAGTGATGCTAAAATGATAATGCACTTTTACAAAGCTAACCATTTAATTTGACATGCCATAGAGTTAAACCAGTATACAAATAAGGACATTTCTGGTTTATGCTTACTCCAGTGCCTTTGTTAAAATAATTCAACAGGTTAGGCTGCCTGACTGTTACTGTGGTCCAATGTATGTTGCAAATAATTGTGTTCATAGTCATATCTTTATGAAATGTTCCCTAATAAAACTGTTTTACATTGTTTTGGTATTCAAAGCACAAAGTAAAATTGAAATATGTCACTTCTGCCTTTTTTGGCTCCTGAAGTCAATGGATAATACAACAATCAATGTGTTACTTTTGTTTAATGTTCATTTAGTTATCATGTTGTTGCAGTCAAAATCATTAAACAAATATGAGTCGGCGACTTACATTTTGTAGTAGCTTTAGCCACGACCTTTTGATTGTTATAAACAGAGAACTTACACAAAAAAAAAAATGCACATTCTTCATGTGAATAAAGATATTAATGATACGTTCATTTTGTGACCCATTTTCCTGTAAGTAAAGAATTTGTTAGAATGAATTCTTTTATTAAAACCAATACATGAAATTCTGCTTTTGCAAAGTACACATATGCAAAGAAAACCATTTGATCCATATACATGCACCAACAAGTTAACAATACGCTATACAGTTTAGTCCAGTGCTATGTAGATACTGCCAGCTCTGTCTGCAGGACCAGGCATCCCGACTTCCCAGTTGTGGAATGTCACAAACTTCTAAAGTGAAAAAGTAGAGAATAATGTGTGTGTGCATTGTGAATTTTAAGTAGATGGTCTAAAAGTGAAGTGGCGTGATGATACAGGAGGTCACATGGCCTGGTTTGGGGTTATCATGCTCGGTTTCACTTTAATGGGTCCTCTGAGATTTTGTTTTCACTGATGGAAAGTCTCCATCTCACCCTTTATCCAGCTTCTCGATAGCTTCTTAATTAGATGGACAGGTAACACTATACACTGAATCACAAGACCCTTTGTCCACAAAAACACACTATCCACTTCTAATCTGTTTAATCCCTAAGAATCTTCAGGATCCGATTTGTTGTGCTCTAGTAAACAAGGGCTAAATTGTTTGACGTAAAGCAGTTGCGAACCTGAACTGAACAATGGCACACCTGAACTACTGGCAACACAACAGCCTGAACATGAACACAGTGTTTCAGGGAAACGCTACAGGTGTAAATACAAACCACACCAACACACTATGCATTTGCTATGAATAATTTACATTATTATTTTTATAAAAAATGTATTACTAATTGAATTATTGAATATGACATGTGAACTAAACACTTTTATAAATGCCTTTTAGAATCATCAAGCTGCACTTATTTGATCAGGTAAAACAGTAATATTGTTAAATATTATTCATTTAAAATATTATTATAAAATTTAATTTCTAATATATATATATATATATATATATAAGAAGAACAATCTTACTGGTCTAGTCTTTTGAACGCTCATGTAAGTTTGTTTTTCTTCGGGTTTTTTTAAATAACAATGCTTATTGTCACACTATAGAGAAAGCTGTCTCACCTATTACAGGATTTAATACAAATACAGGCAATAAAACTGATATGAAACACAAAACAACCCATAAAACAAAAATGTGAAAGATAGCACACATTAAAAAAGTGAAATATACAAAAATATCAGACTGGCCAGTGGAAATAAATTAATACATGTATGAAAGTATAACATTTAAAACAATGACATACCTCATAGCTTAAAAAACGTAATGTATCCCTCTGTGGTTTTATTGTCTAATACCTGTTCTGAAATATAGCCCCATGACAACTTCCTCATTTGACATCTAGCTCTATGGGCAACCATACAAAGTGTTGAATCAATTATATAACAAGTATAAACTGGTCTAGTAAGCCTAGACAGAAATCAATTTAAGCCTGTATGTAATATTTAAGTAAATATGATGGGATATTTGTATATTATTGATATACCAACTCACAAGTGTACTTAAAGATTGTAAGCAGCATAACATTCAGAGACACGTTTTTAGATAAAACCTGCTGTCTGTCTCTCGCTGGCTTGGCCTGAGACCAATGTTTACATTTCATAGTTTCCGATAACATCTTAAGATGCACAGTGTGCCCAGTGTTGGCTCAACTATGCTTTGGTTTATGTAAACGTGCATTCCTGATTTGGTCCAGTTCAATCTGTTGGGGCAGATGCTGAAGGCCACACCCCTCTGAGATGAATACTGTGGCTGCTCATGCTGCTATGGGAGGGCTTAATTCTCAGGTGAAGTACAAAGCAGCAGGACTCTGAGCTCAGAGCTGAGATCAGACATGGGGCCACACAGACAGATGATACTAACGCTGCTCGTCCTGGCATTTGTGGCCTACATCTGTGAAGCAGGTATGAGAAGTTATAGACTATTTTACACAATTATATTGTAATTTATGTGTATATTAAATATATCTGTTCATTTGTATTAAAAATAAAAAAATATATGAATGTATATTAAATTATATGTATAATTTAAATTAGATTATTTAATTTTATATTTAATATTTTTTGCAGAATATAAATCAATTAACCATACCATTTAACCTGTTGCTTTCAATAATTGCTATTAACAATCTTATTAAACTAATTATGATTAACAGTACTGAGGAAAAAGACGAAATACACAGTTAGATTTTTTATTATCAGTAGAATAATCAGTGAAAAAGATTTTCAGAACGGTTTAATATGGGACAAAACTCCTTATGTCAAGTTTCCCCCATCATAGATTGTAGAAGGTTCCTGTGATAAACTGATTATTTACTTACTTACTTTAGCACTTCTCCGGAAGTCTTCTGCAGTCGACTTTCTGAGGTCTGGGCGAGAGAGGCGGGCAGTGAGATGTCAACAAGAAGGCTGTAGCTCTGAAGACAGTGAGGCAGAAGAACTACTTGAGGCCAACTCAGATTACGTGAGTTGAGTACTAATGTGCAAAAGCAAATGAGCTATCTTGGACAGCATTTAACATCACGTATATAAGCCTTTAAATGTATAATAAAGGTGTATATATTTAAGTCATAAATAAACTTAAGTGCTTGCTTGGACCCTGTTTTACTGACAGACGTATCTGATATATAATGTAAGCTCATTTTTGTTGCATATGGAACTGAAAAGCACCTCGTGAAACTGCTGATCTATTTTCTTTTATCAGGAGCAGGGCAACTCAAATATGTTCTTTAATGGTGGATCACAAGTGGAGGTGCACACGGTAAGACTCAAATCTGTCATGCAAGACAGTGCATAAATAAAGAAATACTTTGAATTATGTGTATTTTCCGCACCCAGTTGGTAAACATACTTAATTCAAGATGTTTTTAAAAGATGTTTTAAAATCAAAATGTATCAAGCTATATGGAAGTTTAGATATTTTGGGAAGAAAAGACGAAATGCTTGATACGAATATTATTGCTGTGTGCTGCATAATGTGTGATCTTTTATTGTAATATTCAAAATATTTGCACTTGGCTATTTACTGTGACTGATACTTTTTGCTATATGTAATCAATATAATTCCATTAGAATGGACAATTTTCCCTGGAAGAAAGACAGTACTGTATTTCTTGCGCTTGCTCACATCATGTCTCAATTGCTAACATGTAAAGTGGAATTTAACACAATCCATCCATTGTGGGGCTTCTCTGAACTTCTTCCTTTTCTCTTTTCCCATCTCTCAGAGGCCTGACGGTGAGCCACAAAGAGAGGGCTCAGGTATGTAGCCCTGTGGCTCATTGTTTCAAGGCTGTAAGAGTCCACATAGTGAGAAAGACAAAGAACGCCTGGGGGAAACTCCACTCTACTGCATCACTGGATACAAGCACAGGTGCTCAGAACATGGAATAATGTCAGATACTATAATATTATCATATAATGTGTACAGAGAACATAGTCCTGAAGTGTTTTGGATATATATATATATATATATATATATAAAGTCACACTGAAAGTTATTCAGTCTGAGATTAATACTTTTCTCATGTAATTATAGCATAGTTGATGATGCCAACTTTGGTGCTTTTTAAAGAACGCTGCTGAAAGCCTTTACCTGTTGTGCAAACTGTTATGACACTATAGCCATGGTGCCAAACTGACATTATTAATTTTAGAGAACAGTGTTTTGATACTAAACACATATAAGTAATGAACCTCAATGTACACAATATACTTTCAATATCAAATGTTCAAAGTTACCCTCAATGCTACCATGTTACATACAACTTATATTCAAATGCGAAAAAATGTCTCTGCTACATAACCAAAACTATCTTTTAATTTCCTTTAAAAAAAACGTTGGCATTAAAATACAGTATGATATGAAAAACACTTTTTTCACTACCATGAAGACAATGCAATGATATTCTCTGAAATGCTGTAATATACCATTGTAATGTCATGTTATATGAATATTATAATCATTCAGTACCATAATATATGTCATAGTTCCAAAGCATTACAATCTAATACACTCATGTTTAAGTCAGTGTTGTTGATAATGTCAAAACACATACAACACAACCTTTAGTATTAGTGATTGTTCATGCAGATGATATATGATGTCCTATTGTCAAATAAAGATTAACTGCCTAAAATTTTCGCCTGAATTCTATCCTCGTTTTATTATCTACAAAGGCTCAATATAAAGTTAGCTGAAATGCTAACACCAGTAAACAACTCATGTTTTGCCTGCATATTTAATTCTAAAAACAGTATCAAAAGTATTATGAAGTAGTAATGTAAACTTTGATATAACTTTAATTTTATATATATATATATATATATATATATATATATATTAATATGTATTAATGTTAGTGTCGTTAATTAATATTATTAATGTATTAATGGTAACACGGGTGTTCCTGTGGCTCAGTGGCTAGAGCAGCGCAAAAGGTTGTGAGTTCGATTCCCAGGAGCTTATACAGACAAAAATGTATAGCCTGAATGCACTGTAAGTCACTTTGGATAAAAGCGTCTGGTAAATGTAATTCTTAATGTTGTTTCTGCTGTTACCTTCTGGCTGTAATTCATATGGCACTACCACCATGCTAATTGCCATTTTAGGTTTCTTTATCTGCTCCATGTGACAAACGTGGATGCTTTCTTCTCGTACCAGAGGAGGAATTTTTAAGGAAGTCGACAGGTAAAGCTTTTTGTTCACAGGAACACCTTAGAGAACCTCAGCACACCTGACACCACGTCCTGTGACTGTGTGTGGCGTCCCTAGCGGCAGGTTGCTAGGCAATGCCAGGCATGTAAACATTGTGAGGTGTCAGCTATACCGTGGGAGACAGAACCAAAAAGCAGGAGGGCAAGCCGGGGCCAAATGAATACATTTCAGGAGGAAATGGAACACCCTGGAGCCCCACAATAAAAGAGCAATACAAACTTTGCACAGGAATTTCTGTATGCTAACCTTCTGCCAAATTACACAAAAGCAGAAATATTACATGCTAAAAGGGAAAATTGAGTATATACTATAACAGATGTGGGTTGTTAGGTCTGTGTGAAGAAACAGAAACAAAAAGAAAAAGTTAGTAAGAATAGTTTTATGACACAAAAACAATATTCTGAAATTTCAAAGTGAATTACGAAATAAGAAACAATGCAAAACCTGAAATATAAATATTAATCCACCTGGATGCTATTTGTTCCAATAAATGGCCCATAAAGGTACAGCTTTGCAAGACATAGCTGTAGCCTTTCCAAAACATAAGCACACTACAATGTTTGACAGATGTTTGTAAATTCATCATGTTAGGTCTGTGCTAGTCTGTTTTAAATCAACAACACTGCATCATTTTCCCTAATCTAGTTTATTGCTCTTATAAATATAATAAAACATATTTTACACGCAGTGAAACATTTTGACATAAAGAAAGTTTAGACATTTTTACACACATTTAAATTACAGAATGCTTTTCTTATTCTAGTTTACACTAGTACACTCGTTACACTGGTTATTTGCTAGTCTGTTGTAAACCTGTATTAAACCATTGTTTAAAATGCTGTGCTTGCATGTTGTGTATATATATATATATATATATATATATATATATAATCACATTGGATTACAACACATACAACACATTTTTTTATAATAAAAAATTGTCTTCATTTTGGTGATTTGTTTATGCACCTTAGATTTTGAGTAAACATTGCCAAAATGATTCTCAAGTATTTTTTTTAAATATATTTTTTTCTTCCTCAATCAAAATTTGAAGTGCATATATTCAGATCAGAGGCATTTGACCAAACACTAAAAAGTAATACGGAACCATTGCTAATTAAAAGAAAACAAGTTGACCAAAAGATTGAGCCTGATATCTGCTGATAGTGTAGTATAATGAGAGATTTACAAACATTTTTTAAAAGCCAGGAAATTTTTGGGCCAGAAACACCAAATTAGGTAAATCATTTTTAGCATGGTACAAGGATTAAATAATATTATAGAAATAGTCTTGTGCAGTATGTTGTAAGACATGACGTGTGGCCAAGTATGGTGACCCAAACTTAGAATTTGTGCCCATCCAAGTGCACAGACACAGCATTTGAGAAGTGAACAAACACACCGTGAACACACAACTGGAGCAGTGGGCAGCCATTTATGCTGCAGCGCCCGGGGATCAGTTGGGGGTTAGTCAAGGGTCTCACCTCAGTCGTGGTATTGCGGGTGGAGGCAGCACTGGACATTCACTCCCCCCACCAACAATCCCTGCCAGACCTGAGACTCGAACCCACGACCTTTGGGTTACAGGTCCGACTCTCTATGCATTAGGCCATGACAAAAACAGTGCCATGTGTTTAATATTCAAGTGTTTGCAGTGAAACACTATTGCAACTGCTTAGAAGCAGATTTGATTTTTAGTTGGTGATTTTGTTAGATTATATTTTATTAGATTTATTCAATTTTATTAGATTTATTAGATGTATTATATTTTATTAGATTTATATTTTGATTAGATTTGTGTTGGTGTAACAAGCATTTATGCAGTATGCCATGTGTTAGAATGATACTGATATTGATTTTCTTTGAGTTTTTTACTAAAATTTACTTTTAATTATTTTATATTTCAGTTAGGTTGACACATTGGTGATAAACCTACAGGTTAAAGTAAAGCTCAGGATAAACACTGACACATAATTCCACATTCTATGTCCACAAATACAATGAGTCATTTTCTAAATTAGATCTTTTTGCAATTGAAAACAAATGTGCTGACATTTTGTGCAGATAATTTCAGATCATGTTGGCTCATTTAGCCTAGAGTTAGACTGTGCATTCAAACACAAATAAAAGCATCACATCAATGTGTATATCAGCAGCTGAATCTAATGACTGAACCGAGTGGCTGATCAAAGTCTGGGTATCTTGGCCCAGCATTAATGTCTATTTTGCACATTAGATCCGAGCTTTCAGGAATCTAAATCCCTTTCAAGCCTGAGCAGATTGAATTAGACATGAACAAACAATGGACTTTACCATCGTGACACAATAGTTAACAGTGGACTATCCAAAAACTGTTTTTATTTTCATTTTTAGCACAAAGATATATTTCAAGTAAAATGTATCTTCATCCAAATAGACAGGTAAGTCAATCAAAACACTGAAGGTCATCTTGCAAAACACCTTTACTTCCTTTACTTCCTACAGTTGTTGCCTCAAAATATAGTAAGCAGCCTAGAAACACATCATAAGTGAATAAAAAAGACAAGGATTTGTGAAAATATCACATTAATTATTAATTCAGAAATTCTCCATATTTTTTTTGGTTTGTTTGAATAATGTTGGTAAAGATTGGTACAGTCTAAAAGAAGAAGGAATTACATATTTGAAATATTTTTGAAAGTTAAAAACATCTACACCTCTTCACAGCGTTCCTGCAAGCACAGACCTTAGTAAGCCTTATGGGGTCATTTAGAAATGTGATTCCTCTGCGTTTGTGCTGTTCTGTAGAGTGATAAATGTTCTGCATGTCATTGCATGTCATGGATTAATGATTTGCTTGAGGGTGCGCTTACCTGTCAGATGTTTATTAGTAACCTTAAACCTCATGTAATAAGAAAATGATTTATTAT
The DNA here is from genome assembly GCA_027564155.1 of Gymnocypris eckloni scoliostomus. Lineage (NCBI taxonomy): Eukaryota > Metazoa > Chordata > Actinopteri > Cypriniformes > Cyprinidae > Gymnocypris > Gymnocypris eckloni. The sequence continues at coordinate 29,090,026 of CM050431.1, forward strand.
CCTTATTTCTGCAAGTAAACTAATGACTTAAATTTGTGTCAGGACAGCTATTTCCTACACAAACAAAAATTTGATTTTATAAATTGCTCCAAAAATCCTCTTTGGAGTTGGTCAAATATCAAACTGTACACCAACCTAAACAAACACACACTTAAAAATCTAAATTGCATTTGTAAAAAAATTAAAAAACATATTGAATAAGTTTTTTTAGCTATTTTATATAATATAAATATATAAAACTGATTATAAAATATTTTAATGCTGTAAATAACTTTTAAGACAATGATTTTTCAGTTGTATGGTATGGCTATTTTTTCCACTGATCTGACTAAACTACTACAGGCTCATATAATGAATACAATAGTCAACATTTCAAGTGGATCAAAACATTTCATCAAAGTAGTCCTAAAACCAAAATGCGTTCTTGTCTTAGGACAACTTTGATTAACTTTTTTGATACACTTTTATTGTGAGCACTCATAGCTATTTTGAGGTCAACCAATATCAATTCAACTGAACCCAATACTTAGAAAACAGATTATGCATTAAGAAACAAACAAAAATAAATAAATAAATATATATATATATATATATATATGTATATATATATATATATATATATATATATATATATATATATATATATATATATATATATATATATATATATATATATATATATATATATTTATTAAACCTTTATTTAACCAGGAATTAAAAACTCTTGAGATTGAAAATCTAATTTCCTAGAGGGTCTTGGACAAGATAGGCAGCACATTTAATTACACATAAAACAAAATGCATTAGTTTACATACACAGAAACATACACAATTCACTGAAAACATTTACAATCAGGTGACTACTTGCAACTAGATCCTTTAAAATACATCTAAAATAATTTAGTGATACCAACTCTTTTAAGCATAACTTATCTTGTAATTGATTCCAATCAAATGGAGCAGCAAAACTGAATGCTGTTTACCCATATTAGTACGAACTTTAGAGCTGCTTAAGAGATAATAGTCCTGTGAGCGAAGCCCATAATTATTTACACCTTTTTGAAAGATATTCTGCTGTAAATATGAGGGAAGTAAACCTAAAATGACTTTATATATAAATAAGCACCAATGGTTAAGTGAGAATATATCCAGTTATTGGAATATTTATATTAATAACTGGAATATTTCCAGTTCATTGTGTGGTGGAAATTATTTATTATGGACATTATTTAATGTAACATGTTTAATCGTAATAATTAGTGACACAAAGTGAAAGAAGATCATGTTGCTGTATTGAAAACACTGTGTTACTTTGTTTATAATAATAATACTTGTTTTTCGCTGATTTCTTGGAGCGCAAATTGCCCAGGCGTGAAATGAAAGCAGAACTGAAGCTCTTGCGATTGTTTTCTGCTGCCGATGTAATAGGCGTCTCTAAAATGCTCTTCATTTACCTCGCAGCGTAAGGCGCAGAGCGCACATGGAAGAATGGAAAGGAAAAATATCTATAGATCAATCTAAATTCACGGATATGACTTATACCCAAAGTAAAGAAACATATTTTAAACTGTCTTTGATATCAACGAGTATCTTTTACTGCATTTGAGAGTTTGGATATTTCGTGTCCGTATTTTACGCGGACCTGGATTTTTAGAGGAATATCAGAGTGAACCGCGCGGAATTGCTTTTAGTTTAGGCAGTTTGCACGAGTAAGGTAAGGTTGCATATAATGGGCACCCTACTGGCATTAACATTAGCGCTCTCACTGAGCGCATCATGGGGATGCCAACTGCCCCACGACTGGAGACCTCAGACGGAAGCGTGCCGCGCAGAGCTGGCGGAGATAATAGTCTTTGCCAAGGTGCTCGCTCTCCATAAGGAGTCTTACAGCGTGTACAACTACCTGCCGTGGCAGTACGACACGGATCTTTTCTTCTCCGCGGAGATCGAGCTGCTATGCGATCAGGCATGGGGCAGCATGCTGGAAGTGCCAGCCGGGTCCAGGTTCAATGTCAGTGGGTTGGGATATTTCCCCTGCTACACGTACAGTGTGACGGAGAACAACTCATACTATTTGTTTTTAAGGTAAGGTTAAATAGCAGTACATATTTGCTCATGTTAAAGGCGTACTTAGTAATATTTTGCTTTAAAAATAATAAAAATAAGTTAAAAAAAATGTAAAATAAATAATCGGACTAAGATGAAGAGCTGAAGATTCCATACATAACATTAACATACACTTAAAAGTCTATATACACACACACACACACACACACACACACACAAACAACTAATAAACAGGTTTAGTATGAAGTGATAGTAGTAAAATAATTTAAAGTTTGACTTATAAAGTTTAACATGAGTCTGAGTCTCCACTATTTGAGAGCACTTATATATCACATCAGTTGGCTTATAGAGTGGGGGAACTTGTCCGAACCTGGGAGAGTAATTCGCCACGGGTTCCTTCGAGATTTTCCTATCGGGTTTTATAATCAGGTTTTTCAATTTATGAATAAAATAAAGCCTGTGGTAAACATAACTTGACGATACTTTTACGTTTTGTTCTACAATATAAAGTGCACACACTCACAGCCCAAACGTTCTTATCTAGTTACTTATTAAAAACGTATGTTTTCAAAAATTAACATACTGCTTCAATTTTTTTGTTTTGTGTATGGATGTATGTAATTTACGTTGTAGAACAAAACGAAAAAGTATCGTCAAGTTATGTTTACCACAGACTTTATTTTACTCATAAATTGAAAAACCACATTATAGAACCCATATGAAAATCTCGAAGGAACCCATGGCAAATTACTCTTCTGGAATCTGATGTCATAATTTCCCCACTCTATTAAGGATAACATTTTACATTTCAGATCATAGAATGTTTGTGGGATTTGAAGTTGTTCAATTTGAATTAACAAAAAGTTGTTTTGTGACATTGGCATGGGACTTGACATGAGCTGGCTTCAAACATTCATTTCCCATGAGCTCACTATCAGAACATTGGCTTGGCTACAACTGTGCACAACTGTCTGACATCTGTGCTCATTGTCATCTTAGAACTTAAGATTCTATTTGCCCTTGGTTGGGTTACGTTAACGCATAGTCCACCAGGGATATTCACAAAGAACGAATACTGTGCCAAACAACCAATATCTCCCTCTGTTTTCGTTAATAATCAATGGAAAATGGTTATCCTTGTGTATAATGATCATGAATCCTGTATAAAATCATCAAAACATTTGTCAGACCTGATTAGCTCTGGCTTGTCTTTGTTTCTATGCTTATAGTGGGGATGAAGTCACATTTTCAGATTAATTTACAAAGGATGAGGTAGTTAAGAAATGATAGAAGTACAGCCAATTTGGATGGAGATTATTCAGTATATGATTCAATATTGTTGTGATTTCAATTTTTCTCAAATACACATGTTTGAAGTGATTCATAGTAATAGCTTAAGGCTTAAATCTCTTGACCTTAGTTATTTATTTTTTTATATCCTGTCCCACCCTATGGTCCGATCAGTTAACTCCCAACTCCGTCATATAGTGCTGTACTGTATTATCACTCTCAGCACTTTTCTGACAAAGTTGTTTACTGTGATAGGCAGCACCTCACATGGATCATGTAAACTGAAAACCTGTTTTACCCAAACAATCTTGCTTGTTGGGACCATTAAACAGCTGTAACTAATAGTTTACAAAAAAAAAAATACATAAACAATATACACAGAGAAAACCTGCAGGCATATGCGGTTGGTTCTTGAACTATGGGCACATTTGGTCTTATGCTTTTTTTAAATTAAACTCTCTTTAAAAATACGTTTTAAACCCAGTAGTTTCTTTAATATGTCTATTAAAATGTCAGTAAAACAATGAAAGTGGATTATAGGGAAGTACTATTGTTTTTGGTTATTTACATAGCTAGCATTACATGTATCAGGAACATGTATCATAAACACTTACCTTTACATTTTCCTTAATTTAAAATTGAAGAAGAAAAAAAAGACAATAATTTGTTGGTCATGGTGAAAAAATACACCACAGCTGAGTGACAGTAAAAGTGCATATAATATTTGTTTTGCATGGTAATTACTGAAATAGTTTGATTCATGCATTGTTTGCTTGGATTATTTTTTATATATTTATTTATTTGATAGTTTTATACAATAACACTAATAATTATACAGTAACATATGGCAAAGTGTCTTCTTCTTCTTCTTCTTCAACCACATGTGACTATAGGGTCAAACTAGGTCACTGTAACTGGAGTCATAGCTTTTAACAGAAATACAGAGTGAAGGCAGCAGATTGATTTCATGTTATTATAAAATTACCTGACATTAATTATCTGGAAATAACTCTTATATCCGTTACATGCCCCAACATAAAGCGTAAGAAACAATTAAAGAATAATTGAGGACACACGACTATAAGTATATGATTAATGATTGTAGCACAAATAGTGCAGAATGAGTTACAATCATCTGAATTTAGGAATTTTGAAAATGCATAACCGTGCAGTTTATAACAAATTAGCAATAAACATATGTCAACTATTCAGAAGAAAGAGTTTAACAATGCCATGAAATAAACCGTATTAAAGGGTTAGTTCACCCAAAAATGTAAATTCTGATATTTATTTCTCACCTTCATGTCGTGCCAAACCCATTAGACCTTTGTTGAAATTTAGGAAGACAAATTAAGACATTTTTGATGAACTCTGAGAGCTTTTTGATCCTCCATAGACAGCATCGCAATTACCACGTTCAAGGCCCAGAAAGGTAGTAAGGACATGAATATTCCTAGTGTATGTTTATAGAGATTTTAGTTTTCCCCTTCGGGGTGGTTTGATTTGTGTTTTTTTTCTATTATATTAAGAATAAAACCCATCTTTTGCATTTGAGTCTTCGCCCTCCCATTCATACCGTGACAAAAGCAACTTGAGCACAATGGAATCAATCTAAATCAATAAAAGAGCAATGGTATGGAAGTGCTATAACAAGTCTCAGTTAGCGTAACGCAGTACACGTAGCAAGGTTTTTTTAATAGTTTTTTTTATTATATAATAAAAAGAAAACAGCTAGAATATAAAAATAATATATCAAGCTAATGTTAGGGGCCTTTTTTGCTTTTGTAAATTGTATAATAAATCAAAAGAAAACAAATAGATGGAATACAAAAAGTTTAGAAAAGCTAGTGTTAGTATTTTTTTTTTTTAAGAATATAATTAGAATAGAGTGCTAGAGTTAGAGGGTCAAATAAATATAGAATAGATGTGTTCTTGAAGATGCTAGGATTGAGTTGGGCAGGTCATTCCACCAGGAGGGAACATTTAATTTAAAAGTCATTGAAAGTGATTTTGTGCCCCTTTGGGATGGCACAATAAAGCGATAAACATATGTCAACTATTCAGAAGAAAGAGTTTAACAATTCCATGAAATAAACCATATTAAAGGGTTTATTCGAGTTGCTATGCGATCAGGCATGGGGCAGCATGCTGGAAGTGCCAGCCAGGTCCCCATCTTCCGGTGGCGCTGCTGAGTTCGGTCGCCTGTGAATTAGCTCCGCTCAGAATTGTGCTTTTTTATGTTTTTTTTACCTATTTTTACTTCTATTTTTATACGTGTATCGACTGCAATGATTATGTACGACAAAAGAACACTTTTGGACATTGGACAGCGCTACACTAACCTTATTCAGGACACTTTATCCATGGACCCATCGTGGCCATTGGAGATACTTCTGAACACCGAGTTGAACAATGACCACCTGAATAACTGCAGGAGGGGAAAGAAACACCGCGGGAGACGTGCTGGAATCCGCAACAGACTGAGGGAAAGGGCTCACAGTCCTCCTCTACCGAGTATTCTGCTCGCTAATGTCCAATCCTTGGAGAATAAGATGGACGATCTTAGAGCCAGGATAAGTTTCCAACGGGACATTAGGGACTGTAACATCCTTTGTTTGACCGAAACATGGCTCACGCTGACGGTCCCGGACACCGCTGTAACGCCGTCTGATAACTTTTCTGTTTTATGGATGGACAGAACAGCAGAGGCCGGAAAAACAAAAGGTGGTGGGGTGTGTTTCATGATTAACAAGAAATGGTGTGACCCCAGAAATATCTCCATTCTGTCGTGCTCCTGCTCGCCTCATCTAGAACATCTCTCCATTATCTGCCGCCCATTCTATCTGCCCCGGGAATTTTCATCAATCATCAATACTGCTGTCTACATTCCACCACAGGCAGACACTAGCTTGGCTTTGTCCAATCTCCACAATGTTTTTAGCGGATATAACAACAAACATCCTGATGCTGCCTTCATCATCGCCGGGGACTTTAACAAAGCAAACCTCATGAAGGTCATGCCGAACTTTCATCAGCATATATCCTGTCCAACCAGAGGAGTGAATACACTCGATCATTGCTACACTCCGCTCAAAAATGCCTAAAAAGCCCACTCACTGCCGGCTTTTGGCAAATCGGACCATTCCGCCATTTTCCTCACACCGGAATACATACAAAGGATCGGTCAAGATCCGCCGGTGGAGAGGGAAGTGACGCGCTGGTCCTCCCACTCTGAAGCTATGCTACAGGCATCTCTTGATGATGTCGACTGGGACATGTTCCGGGCGAGTTCATCTGGCGTCAGCGAATTCACGGATGTAGCATTAAGCTATGTCAACACGCTAACCGAACAGGCCACTGAAACGGTAACAATAAGGACATTTTCTAATCAGAAACCGTGGGTGGACAGATCAATCCGTGATGCGGTTAACCACCGCACTGCCGCATACAATGCCGGTCTGTTGTCAGGAAACATGAGTGAATACAAAGCATCGTGCTACACTCTCCGACGGGCAGTAAGAGCCGCTAAATGCCGGTACAGGGAGAGAATTGAGTCACATTTCCAGCTCAATGACTCTCGACGCATGTGGCAGGGACTGAAGGCCATATGTTCCTCTAGAAATAACTCCTCCGCAGAGGTGAGAGCAGATCCGTTGCTGGCCGAAGAGCTAACCACCTTCTACGGCCGCTTTGAATGCAATGGCGGCGGCGTGACTCTGCCAATCAGCGCGTCAGGAAGCAGCAGACAGAGCAGCGATCATGTATTCACCCTGTCGGAGGACGAGGTTCGGAGGGAACTAAGGAGAGTGAACGTCAGGAAAGCAGCAGGACCTGATGGGATTACTGGCTGCGTTCTGAGGTCCTGTGCTGATCAGCTTGCTGGTTTGTTTACATCCATATTTAATAAGTCCCTCGCTACCTCTGTTGTTCCCACCTCCTTTAAAAAATCTGTCATAATCCCTGTGCCTAAGAACAGTAAACCCCCTTGCCTGAATGATTATCGTCCAGTTGCCCTCACATCGACAGTCATGAAGGTTTTTGAGAGACTTTTAAAGAAACACATTTGCTCCTCCATTCCTGTTACTTTGGACCCTCTTCAGTTTGCCTATCGACCAAATAGGTCTACTGATGATGCCATCTCCCAGGTCCTGCACTCCTACTTAACACATATTGACAGCACAAATGGCAACTATGTCAGGCGGCTATTCATTGACTATAGCTCAGCTTTCAACACTATAGTCCCCACCAAGCTAGCTGTCAAACTCTCAGACCTCGGCCTAAACACTTCACTCTGTGACTGGATTCAAGATTTCCTCACCGCCAGACCACAAGTGGTGAAAGTCCGCCAGTTCACCTCCAACTCCATCACCCTGAACATAGGAGCCCCACAGGGCTGTGTCCTGAGCCCCCTGCTCTACTCTCTATACACCCACGACTGCGTGTCCTCTCACAGCTCCACTTCCACTGATCCACTGATGATACTGTGGTTCTGGGCCTCATTAACAACAATGATGAGGCCCCATACTCGGATGAGGTGGAGAGACTTACATCATGGTGCCAGGACAACTGTCTCTCTCTGAACGTGAGCAAAACCAAAGAGCTGATCGTGGACTTCAGGAAGAGACAGCAGCGGCCCTACACCCCTCTTATGATCAGTGGGACCCCTGTGGAGAGGGTGAGAAGCTTCAAATATCTCAGTGTAAACATCTCAGAGGACCTGACATGAACTACACACATTCAGACTCAGGTTAAGAAAGCCAGGCAAAGACTGTACCATCTGCGACAGCTGAGAAAATTCAGGGTCCCACCAACAATCCTGAAAACTTTCTATTCAGGGGCCATAGAAAGTGTATTGACTCAGTGCATCTCAGTCTGGTATGGTAATTCATCAAACCAGGACTGTAAAGCTCTGCAGAGAGTCGTGCGCTTAGCTGAGCGCATCTCAGGGTCTGCTCTCCCCTCTCTGCAGGAAATCTACTTCAAATGCTGTAAAAGCAGGGCTGCTAAAATCCTCAAAGACTCAACTCACCCCGGTAACCATCTTTTCTGTTTACTGCCATCTGGCAAGCGCTTCAGGAGCATGATGGCAAAAACTGAGAGACTGAGGAGGAGCTTCTTCCCTCAGGCCATCAGGCTCCTTAACACAAACCCAGTTTCATAAACACTTACAAGACTCATTATTAACTGTAAAACATTCATATTCTCATCATCCGTATTGCTGCTATGTGTACATACCCAGTACAACACGTTTGCACATCCCTCTTGCACATCCCTCCTGTTCATATTACTATTTATTAAGTCCCAATATACTGTTTTTGCACATCTTATTTGTTTTGCACTTTATTCTATTGCACATTATACTCTTTATTTATCTTTTTTTACCTATATATATGCTCTTGTGTTGTGTTACTTTTATATAATTGTAATTATTTTGCACTGTCCACTGAGCGGACCTGATTTGATTACATTTCACTTCTGATTATACCCTGTATAATTTATTATGTGATGAATAAAGAAACCTTGAACCTTGAATTTTGAGGTCCAGGTTCAATATCAGTGGGTTGAGATATTTCCCCTGCTACACGTGCAGTGTCACGAAGAACAACTCATACTATTTGTTTTTAAGGTAAGGTTAAATGGCAGTAAGGATTTGCTCATGTTAAAGGTGCACTTAGTAATATTTTGCCTTAAAACTAATAATACGTTTAAAAAAATGTACAATAAATAATCAAACTAAGATGAAGAGCTGAAGATTCCATACATAACATTAACATAACACACTTATAGGCCTATATACTCACACACACACACACACACACACAAACAAACAATCAACTAATAAACAGGTTTAGTATGAAGTGATAGTAGTAAAATACTTTAAAGTTTGACATATAAAGTTTAACATGAGTCTGAGTCACCACTATTTGAGAGCACTTATATATCACATCAGTTGGCTTATAGAGTGGGGGAACTACGATGTCCGAACCTGGGAGAGTATTTCGCTATGGGTTCCTTCGAGATTTTCCCATGGGGTTTTAATGTGGTTTTTCAATTTATGAATAAAATAAAGACTGTGGTAAACATAACTTGACGATACTTTTACGTTTTGTTCTACAATGTAAATTGCACACACTCACAGCCCAAACGTTCTTATTTAGTTACTTATTAAAAACGTACGTTTTCAAAAATTAACATACTGCTTCAAATTTTTAGTTTTGTGTATGGATGTAAGTAATTTACGTTGTAGAACAAAACGAAAAAGTATCGTCAAGTTATGTTTACCACAAACTTTATTTTACTCATAAATTGAAAATCCACATTATAAACCCCATATGAAAATCACAATAAAGTGATGTTCACTTGCAGAACATAAGCTTCTAGAGGGCACATAAGTCTGAAGCAATGAATTTTGGTAAAGCGGTGCAGAGCCATTGGTGGTTTTGTAGGCAAATATTAATTCCTTGAATTTTATGCGAGCAGCTATTGGTAGCCAGTGCAAATTGATAAACAGAGGTGTGACGTGTGTTCTTTTTGGCTCATTAAAAATATTCCTGCCAAACATGAACATAAAATCCAGCTTTTCCCAATCTACGATAAAGCAAATAGATGGGTTACTAATAATTATCCGATTGTGAGAGACAGAGCTGTTAAAACAACCCTGTAATTGCTTCCATTTGACTTAATTAATCCGTGATGCGGTTAACCATCGCACTGCCGCATACAATGCCGGTCTTTTGTCGGGAACATGAGCGAATACAAAACAGCGTGTTATGCTCTCTCGGCGTAATAAGAGCCGCTAAACGCCGGTACAGGAGAGAATTGAGTCACATTTCCAGCTCAATGACTCCCGGCGCATGTGGCAGGGACTGAAGACCATCTGTTCCTCTGGAAATAACTCTTCCGCGGAGGTGAGAGCAGATCCGCTGCTGGCGAGCTAAAACTTTCTACGGCCGCTTTGAATGTAACGCGTTAATGGCGGCGCGATCCTGCCGATCAGCACGTCAGAAAGCAGCAGACAGAGCAGCGATGTTTGTGCTATCACCTTTTCAGAGGATGACGCTCGGAGGGAACTAAAGAGAGTGAACGTAAGGAAAGCAGCAGGACCTGATGGGATTACTGGCGCGTTCTGAGGTCCTGTGCTGATCAGCTTGCTGGTTTGTTTACTTCCATCTTTAATGAGTCACTTGCTACCTCTGTTGTTCCCACCTCCTTTAAAAATCTGTCATAATCCCTGTGCCTAAGAACAGTAAACCCTCTTGCCTGAATGACTACCGTCCAGTTGCCCTCACATCGACAGTCATGAAGGTTTTGAGAGACTCTTAAAGAAACACATTTGCTCCTCCATCCCTGCTACCTTGGACCCTCTTCAGTTTGCCTATCGGCCAAATAGGTCTACTGATGATGCCATCACCCAGGTACTGCACTCCTCCCTCACTCACATCGACAGCAAGAATGGCAACTATGTCAGGCTGCTATTCATCGACTATAGCTCAGCTTTCAACACTATAGTCCCCACCAAGCTAGCTGTCAAACTATCAGACCTCGGCCTAAACACTTCACTCTGTGACTGGATCCAATATTTCCTCACCGCCAGACCACAAGTGGTGAAAGTCGGCCAGTTCACCTCCAACTCCATCACCCTGAATGTAGGAGCCCCACAGGGCTGTGTCCTGAGCCCCCTGCTATACTCTCTATACACCCACGACTGCGTGTCCTCACACAGCTCCACTTCCATTGTTAAATTTGCTGACGATACTGTGGTTCTGGGCCTCGTTTCCAACAATGATGAGGCCGCATACTTGGATGAGGTGGAGAGACTTACATCATGGTGCCAGGACAACTGTCTCTCTCTGAACGTGAGCAAAACCAAAGAGCTGATTGTAGACTTCAGGAAGAGACAGCTGCAGCCCTACACTCCTCTTATGATCAGCGGGACCCCTGTGGAGAGGGTGAGCAGCTTCAAGTACCTCGGTGTAAACATCTCCGAGGACCTGACATGGACTGCACACATCCAAACACAGGTGAAGAAAGCCAGGCAAAGACTGTACCATCTGCGACAGCTGAGAAAATTCAGGGTCTCACCAGCTATCCTGAAAACTTTCTATTCAGGGGCCATAGAAAGTGTACTGACTCAGTGCATCTCAGTGTGGTATAATAATGCCACAAACCAGGACTGCAAAGCTCTACAGAGAGTCGTGCGCTTAGCTGAGCGCATCTCAGGGTCTGCTCTCCCCTCTCTGCAGGACATCTACCTCAAACGCTGTAAAAGCAGAACTGCAAAAATCATCAAGGACTCGAATCACCCCGGTAACCACCTTTTCATTTTACTGCCATCTGGCAGGCGCTACAGGAGCATGTTGGCTAAAACTGAAAGACTGCGGAGGAGTTTCTTCCCCCAGGCCATCAGGCTCCTAAACTCAGTCTCATAACAGCATAACATCCACAGGACTCAATTTAATAAACTGTAATCACAACCATTATTCCCCATCATCCACACTGCTGCTTTGTGTACATCCCCGGTACAACCTATTTGCACATTCTCTTGCACTGCACACTTTATCTCATTGCACATCTTACCCCTTATTTTATTCCATTATTTGTTTCTTATTTCATTCTCACCATATTTGTATATATATATACTCTCTCGTGTTTTTGTTTCATAGTTTTTATTGCTTTTATGTTATTTTTATTTTATTATTATGTTTTTTTTTTTTTTTTCTTGCACTTTCCATTGAGCGGACCTGTCCTGACTAACATTTCACTACCTATTATACCCTGTATGATTGTGTATGTGACAAATAATAAAGAACCTTGAACCTTGAACCTTGAACCTAATTACACAGAACACACATTTATGTTTTATGATGCTTTTTTGTCATTTTTGAAGCTCAAAAACCACTCGTTGCACTTTCATTGTATTACAATTACATTTAAGACATCCAGTGCTTTCTTTTCGTGTTCCAACAGAAAACCTTGCTTCAGTACACATGCACAACTTTTCTTTTCTGCCTTTTAATGTCCCATATGTCATGAGTCTAAGTCATGAACCAATCAAACAGCTGGCTCCACTTTGGCAGGATAACTCTCACCAGTCAAACCATCAAAAGCCTGAGAAACTGGAGACACTGCATGGAAATAATAATGAATGCAATGTGGTGCACAGAACAACTACATTAAGGTTCCCTTGAGAGGCTCTCTATTTTAAGGTGGTCAGTGAATTAAAAAGGTTATATCCTGAAGACGCATTGAAATGTGTAGGATAACAGGAGGAACCCATCTGGAAGTTATTGTTATTAGTTAGCATTATGGTATTTTCAACAGAGATGGTGGCACTTGTAAACACTGATTTTATAATAATAATAAACAAAGAAATTTAGGGAGATGTGCATGCATTTTTTTACCACATTCACCACGTTTTGAGAAATGTATTATTGCATAAACTACACAAACTTTATGCCACCTCACATCCCAAAGTACACCAGAACGTTATAACAAAAACAGGCACTTTCATTTAGCAAATATTCAACGCCTTGCCAGTAAGAATGTGTTTACTAAATATTTATCTCTTACATAGATCCTCTTTTTAGATGCTCAAAAAAGTGTAACAGTCTTTTTGAATGTGTTTAGAAAATTATTTTCTTTTCTTCATTTTCCTTTAAGGAATATTCCTGTTAGAAATGAGAATTATGTAATCATTTTCTCACCGTCACGTCTTTCTAAAAGCACCAAATAATATAAAATAGGACAATTTGAAAAAAATTTGTGAAGGATCTACACACTCTTGAAACAATGGTTCACAATTACCATTTCAACCTTCAAAATAATAGCCTTTCTAATGGATTACAGTTATTTATATACCTTAATGCTCTCATGGTGCTCAACACCCATGATCACTATGAACTGTCAGTGTATGAAAAAGAGAAGCATGCACATTCTTCAAAATATATCTTCACAGAAAACTAACAGCAGACCAATTTTCTTAAGATGAAACTCAAGTTGAAATGGCCTTGCAGACCTAGACACTTGAGTCAAAAATATTCTGAAGCTCAGCTGAAATCCATAAGAAAATTCTAGAACTCTTTTTGGATCATACTCTTTTTGGACTAGATATTCCAAGTCTGGCATTGAGCACATGTTCTGTAAAAGCCCCTGAGCTTCTGATGCCCCTCTAAAGAGGCTGAATTAGATCCAGATGGAGGGACTCTCTGCTGTCAAGGTCCAAAGCCAATGTTTCCGTCAGGGAAAAGGGGATATGGAAGCCAGGTGGAAAATTATTCACCTCAAAACCATCTCTCTCACTGTGTCAACAGTGTTTTGAAGCCAACAAACTTATGAACAAAGCTTACATATGCCTCTTTGGAATTCTGGCTCTCTAACATACACACATGCATTAACTTGTCATTTGTTTGAGTAAATGTGTTTATATATATATATATATATATATATATATATATATATATATATATATATATACATTGATGATTACAAGTGAGTGCTGCAAACCATTCAACTTGCAAAAAATATATTTTCCTGCAGGCTGATTGCGGCTGAATCACACATCAAATGTAAGAGGACAAGGGTAGTGGAGAGTTTGTATGAAGAGAGTGTCTCATTTCCTCACATTGTTCCAATGTAACCATGGTTTTTGTATTAATATTTTTTTAAAAACCCTTGAAACTTCGATAACAGACTTTCATCATTTCCTCTCTGCTGGGAGGTATGTGTGTGTGTGTGTGTGTGTGTGTGTGTGTGTGCTGATGTGTAAAAGTTTGCAAGACTGCAGGCTGAAACAGCAAGAGACCAGCCAAAGAACAGCTTTGTACGCCAATCACAAGTAATGGATTCTTTGCTCACACAGCTAAAGAGACAAGAGAAAAAAAACGAGAAAAGAATAGACCGACCTCCCTAAGATAGGTGTATAATTCCTGGGACACCACACACTGTAACATTTACCTATGTTGATTACATATATTTTTACTCCTCAATATTTTTCTTTAAACATAATATGTCTACTAATGCTTTAGCAAATATAAAAATTTAAAGGCAGCCCAAATGCAAACACACACATTCAAAGAAAACAAATAGAGCTGTCCTAGCATACCCTTTATTGGTACCTCCCATCTCCTTGGCCGCTTGCCTGCCTAAAAATATATTGTTCATTGACGTTAAGTCTCCCAAGTGGTGATTAACTATTTCATTGCTGAGGCCCATAAAAGAGAAACAAAAATACATAACGAATGTGCGACTTTTGTGATATAGTATGATTTTGTAGTGGTAATATTGTCTCTTATGTTTGATACACATGCTATGGCATGCATGAACATTACAACAGGTTGAATTTATACATTATAAAGCAAGATTTTGTTTTTTTCTGCTAAGGTGTTGCTATGAGGTTGCTAAGGTGTTCAGAATGGTTTTGAGCATGCTAATGAAACGGCCAGCTGGTAAGAGCTGCAAAGTTAAACTCACTCCCCTCATTTCAAGAGGTGCACTATGATATTAGAGGCTGTGGTCTTTAGCATCCTTGTTAGTGTGCCTGCTTCCCATGCTGGAAATGCCAGTTCGAATGCCACTCAGAGTGAGTGAGGGGAGTAGAACCGGAGGGGTTACACTAAGTTTGCTAAAGTAGCTTCTACTAGTTGGATGGTAACTGGCTAAAATTTGTCAAAAGACCACCCAAAGCTCTGTGGTATTGTGGGGTTTGGATGTGATCTTTATTGTATTTTTATCCTTTTTTTTGCTAATGTATCATGCACTTCATACAATTGTAGGATAATGTATCATCCAATTCATACAATTGTAAGCCACACCTTTTAATAAGTCTGATAATTTATCATCGATGTCCATAGTAAAGACCATGTGGGAAGTTATTGGAGTGTGTTCAAATCATATATTATTCCAGGCATGACAATTATTTATCATAGTGATGTAGTTTCTGTTGCATTTCTTCTCAGGATGGATGAAAACTACAGCATCATTCCACACGGAGTCAACTTCCAGGACCCCGTCTTCCCTGACACGCCAGAAAACCATCGCATGTTTGCCAGCTTGTTCCAGTTTTCCAACTGCACAGCTGGCACACAGGTTCACATACACACCCCCGACTGGGAGATACAGGAGGACAACAGAGTGAGCCACTTTTAATGTATTAATACAACAACAACAATAATAATAATAAACAGTGGATGTAACTGTCACCTGTTTTTACTCTGATGCATCCATCCATCCATCCATCCATCCATCTATCTATCTATATATATTTAACTGGATATATATCAACTTAAAACTCAATAATTTTAAGTTCAGCTTACTACAAAGATATTTTGAGTTCACATAATTTTTTTTCAGTTAAGTCCAATTAACTTTCATTATTATTTCATTGAAATTAACTCATTTAATTTAATTGATTTCACTTTTCAGTGTTACTGTGCACTTTACTTTTTAATGACCTTTGTTAAATTCAAATTAAATGTTTAATTTCTATTAATGCAATCAGAATGGATAATTGTCATACATCGTATTGTATTAGTTATCAGTGCAAGGCCAAGGTAACCGTCAGGCTCCTTTATGATTTTTTTAAATTACTTACAGGTATTCAAACAAAATGTCCCCCTGTGGAAAATAAAAGTAAAAATGTGAAGCATTTGCTGCTCTCTCTCTTTAAATACAATTAACCCTTAAATGCATACCTCGGGTCTTTAGTAATCCGTTGCATCATCCTCTACCCTCTCCCGCCTTCATTTTTTTTAAGTTTGATATCAACTTCCTTAGTATTCCTCAATCCATTCATTATAAACAATATAAAAAGAAAAAATATGCCTGGTTTCTGATATATTTTTTGTAAAAAGTTTATAGGGTCTCTAGAGACCCGAGGTAGAGGTCTTCACGGGTCCCAAAATTTGTACCCGAACCCGAAGAGACCCGTAAATATGCTGCACGGAACCGACCCGGACCCGTATTTTATTTGAAAGTGGGACCCGAACCCGTGCAGACCCGAGAAATGCCTTAAATGTACTACCTGGACCCGACGCGGACCCGACCATTATTCGAAAGTTGGACCCGAACCCGGCTGGAAAGACACAGACCCGACTGCACCCAAAAAACAAATTGGCTTAAACTGTTAACTTAGTTGCCTTCTCACTGACTGCATGCGAAGCAATCCTCTTTGCCAATAAATTTCCATCCATGTTAGGCTGTTCCTCTCTCTTGCCGACAGAAATAGCCTTCTTAATCCACTATTCCAGCTTTAAAAGTCTACTTGCTGTCACGGTCGGTGACGGATGACTAATGCAACTTCGCAGTCGTTGTTTTTTTTTCATCTCTAGTCAACTTCGACTGTTGTGTTTATCCTTTTGAACTACAATAACGATACTTTTTGTAGGTTGTAATAAAGGACTCGGCGCAATTATTATTATTATGTTTTAGCAAAAATGCACAGAACAGTATGTGCGTTAAACTTTACTGCGTGAGTGTTCAATAACAGGTGAATCTGTTCTTCAGTAAAAGAAAACAATACAAAACATGTTTAGAGCTCCACCTAGGGGTCATCTCATGAAACTTAAAGGAGGAATTCACATGAGACAGCTTGATAACTTAAATAGCTTATTCTGATAAGAGTGTATTTGTCCACCATATTTTCTATCATCACTGTGCTCTCTGAGCCGAGCCTGACCAAAAAGTTTTAAATATAACAAGACGGTTCTTTCATATTATTATAAACATGTAAGAAAGAATGCAACGCGCTATGGCAGAGTCCCGCCAGCTCTGGTTGCCATAGAAACATGGCGCGTAGACTGCACATGCGTTATTGTAATGCAATGTAAACTTCATAGACAACATTAATGTGACAGTTCATTTCCGTTCATTTTCAGTTTAATTTTACAAGTTGCAAGTGTTGTGAACTTGGTTCTTCTAAAGTGTAGGAAACTCAGAAGAGAAGACCAGGAGACTTGGATTGGATCGTCAGCAGGATTCTTTATTGAGAACACAAGCTGTTGGTATCTGTAGTCATCGAAATCTCAATCTCAAGTAATTTACAGGGTGTCTTATAGGTATTTTTGGAGGAGGGACTTTTGGAGGTGGAAAACTTTCCGTGGCAACATTATAGTTATTCAAATGCATAGACACTAATCCAATCAACCCTAACGAATCCACGTCTGGGCCAGGATCCAAAGCCATTTACAGAGAGCCTCAGTGGTCTGACTCATTTAACTTAACATTATCATAGAGACAAAGGCACAGCTGTATCTCACGCTCAATGGTCAGGAAGCAATCTCATGGCTAGACAATCTTAGTCAGGAAGTGAATAATAAGAATCTAAATTAAACATTTAAATAAAATTTGTAATCCCTCAATTCCCCCTTTGAGAGTTCTAATAACTCTCACAAAATACAAATTTAGACACTTAAAAGTTAATTCTTGTAACTTGTTATCGTTACAGGCACATAGTACATGTTCTGTGTTGCTTATATGTAATTGCATGCTGACACAGAAACAAAACATGCAATTAGGGTCCGTGAAGTTCTTACGGGTAATAATCTTTTCTGGTTGGAACTGTCAATTCCTCGTGAGAGGCGGGAGTCATTTGCTGAAAGAAACACTTGATACTGTGGATGCATAGATAGTACGCAAGTAGGAGAAACAACAGCAGAATTGCTATTTCCTTGATCCACAGCCAGGGTTTACCTAACAAGTTTCCGAACCATGAAGAATTATCTTCAGTCATCTGGTGTAATTTTGCTGAAAGACCAAGAATGTCTTGTTGGATTTTGTTCAAGTTCTCTGTTGGATCCATTAACCCGATTGCAGCATTCAGGACCGATAATGGTACAGGCTCCCCCTTGTGTTGCAAGAATGTAATCCAAGGCCACTCTGTTCTGTAAGATCATCATCTTGTGCGAGGCAAGAGTGTCCTTGATGTTGCCCAGGGCCAAAACCGTATCATTGGCCAATTTCTGTACAGAATCCGACAGGCTTCTGACTTGATCGAGAGCCTGCATGACACCATACGATGGGATTAATGCTCCCAGAGTTCTTGACCACCACGTTTGTACACAAGTGAGTCCCGGAATGCAGCCATCTTTGTTGGTAGAAGCTGAATTTTGTAGATGTGGAGAACTTGAGGTGGAGTGTGTATTTTCTCTGATGGCTGGTAGGACATAAACCAGGGTGCACCTGCCATTGAATTGGCTGGGTAGGATGCTGTAGACAGAAGTCCCACATAACCACAAAGTGCCAGTCGGTGGAGGAATCATACACCACTGATTTATGGCAAAAACTTTCGGTAGGGATGGGTTCCCATAGAGACACTCTTTTAATTCATTCTCCTCTTTCTTATCTGATGTAGTAACGTACACATTGAATTCGGTTCTTCTTTCAATCACAAAGCTGCAACGTTCACGAGGAATTTCACCCAGTGTAGTCGATGCTGGAGCATAATTTTCCATGCACCAATAGAACATCCTTGGCATGAGTAGATCTGTCATGATGGGAGTAGCTGAAGTTAGGTTGCAGGATGGTAGTCCCGGAATGCAACACGAAGCTGGAGGAATTGTTACGTTGTGACATGTATCCTTGTTGAATAATCCACTGGTATGATGATCGAATAAGGTACACGTGTCACATTTGGAGATAGGTGTGCCACCCATGGGATTCCTGCTCCTACTGAAGGTGCGCGGCATGCAAAGCGTTCTTTCCAGCAAACAAGGCATTTCTTGACATATTCATCAGCTCTAAGAATATGTTGTTTCTGGGGTCTACACTTTGCCCCAGTGTATTTTTCTTTTTTCTTTCTTTCTTGTGTTATAGTTGGCTCGCAGGTCTAGTTGTTTTCTAGAGGTTGTGGCTTCATCCGCAGGTGAGAAGGGTGGTGCATATGGATCTCAGGACAGCCATCAAGTGGTATCTGCACAGAGGAAGAAAGAAACAAAACAAAGAGAACAACGGCACAGAGCAGTATTTGTAGAGTCTGCAAACATTAGGGTTGTATCCTCTGTTCAATATAGTATGCTCTTGTTGTTCCTTCTTTCCCTATTTCTCAATTCCTGCGACACCTAAAGAACAGTGAGGAAAGGATGGACTAATTGGATGGGGAAAGGCCTATGAGGAAATCTTCACACCTCAGGGTTGGCCCCGAAGCCTGTTGCTTTCGGTTCTTCCCTGGGCTCCTCACTGGTTCTTGTGTCTGTCCTATCCTATCCCTGCAGGGGGAGGAACAACTTTACAGTGTGACACATGAGTCCAAGTTTTCCTTCCCTGACACAATACTGCAGCAGCTGTAATCAACATCACTTGATGTGGTCCGTACCACTTAGGCTCTAATGGCTTGTTTTTGAATGTCTTTATCATGACCCATTGACCTGGGATGATTGTGTGTCCCCTTCTGGTGGAGTCTGCCAACACGACTCAACTCTCTCTTTGGCACTCTGCACTGCCTTTGTGAGGTTTTCACAGTAAGCGATCAGGGCATCTGAAGCAATGTGCACATCAGCATTTCTAAGATCAATCACACCTGGCATCTGCATTGGGCGTCCAGTAATAATCTCATGAGGGCTCAGTCCTACTGATCTGTTAGGTGATGCTCTCATACTACACAGTACTGCGGGCAGTGCTTCAACCCATGGTACTCCTTCCTGATGCATTTTGCTTAGCCTGGTTTTGATTGTTCTGTTTGATCGTTCAACCTGTCCTGATGCTTGTGGCCTATAGGGACAGTGAAGGTTCCACTTAATCTTCAACATTCTAGACACTTCCTTGACTACCTGTCCTGTGAAGTGGGTACCTTGATCTGAGTCAATGCAATCTGGTAATCCCCATCTGGGAATGAAATCAGTGACAAGACATTTAGCAGTATGTGCAGCTGTAGCGCGCCCTGTTGGATAAGCTTCTACCCATCTTGAGAACTTGTCTATTACTACCAAAAACGTCAGTTTTTCCTTTACAAGGGGCAATGATATGTAATCAACTTGCAGGTGACGAAATGGCCCTGGTGGAGCTGGGGTATGTGCTGCTGGTGTAGTGGCTGCTGGTACATCATTATTTTTCTGACATGTAACACATCTCTTGACTGTTTCAGTGGCTGCGTTTCTGAATTTTGGATTCCACCATTGATTTGAGAACCTGTGATTCATCGTTGCTGGACCACTATGACCCAAACTGTGTATTTGTTGAGCCAAATATGGCAACAGTGATTCGGGAGCAACATACTTTCCCCTTTGGTCCAGCAGCGGATGAATCCACAGTGGCTCCTTTGTCTAACCATGTCCATGCTTCATATAGAGGAACGTCTTTATACAGATCAACGATTGATTCAGGAGGTAGAATTATCTTCTGTGCTGTACTACCTGAACACACTTGTACAGTTGCATAGAAACAAGCCTGTTTAGCTGCTACATCAGCAAGAGCATTACCTTTAGCTTCCGTAGTATTAGTTGTGAGATGTGCTTTCACTTTGATCACCGCTAATTTCTTTGGGAGTTTCATGGCAAACATTAAATCTTTCACTAATCCAGCATGCTTAATGGGGATCCAGCAGAAGTTAGAAATTTTCTGGTTTGCCAAATGACACCAAAATCATGAATTACCCCAAAAGCATACCTGGAATCTGTGTAGATATTTGCAACCGATCCTGAAGCTAGCGTGCATGCTCTAGTTAAGGCTACTAGTTCTGCAGCTTGAGCTGAAAAATGATCTGAAGACGACCTGAAGCAACTACTTCAGTGGTGGAAGTTACTGCATATCCTGCTCGTCTGTTACCTTCAATAACTTGAGCTGAACCATCAACAAACAACTCCAATTCTGCGTTCTCTATGGGAGTTTCTGCTATTTCACTTGTCGCTGCATATGTAAGCGTAACACAATCATGATCATTTTGCCTTCATCCTCTAACACAAATTCAGTCATTGCAGACATCATACATGAGGATGGGTTCGTGACTGGTGCAGCTGTATAACAATATTCGGGCTGTGAGAGTTGCTAACCAATTTCCCCAACGGGAGGAGGTGACAGAAGTGACTTTTGCTTGATTCATTAGTGCGGACACTGCGTGAGGGCATTTTACGTTTACAGTCTGACCTAACACCATTCCTGATGAAGCCTGAAGCGCTAGATGAACTGCCTGTACTGCTCTGAGGCATGGGCCCATACCTTGAGCGACTATGTCAAGTTTACCGAATAGTAATGAATTGGGCGTAAGCTGCCCCATGATCTTGCATTAGACATGCAGTCATAAAGCCTAAGTGTTCATGGACATAAAGCACAAAGGGTCTATCAGATTGGGCAATTCCTAATGCTGGTGCTTGACATAGTGCTCTCTTCAAATCATTAAAAGCTTTGAGATGAAGTTCTTCCATACAAACAGTATCTGAATCTTTACCATGGCCTTTCAACAAATCATAGAGAGGCTGAGCAATCGAGGCATAGTCTTCAATCCAAGGTCTACAATAACCTGTTGTTCCTAAAAATGAGCGGAGTGTTTTAATGGTATTAGGCGGAGGTATGGCTTTGACTGAAGCCGCTCGATCCTGTGTAATGGATCTATTTCCTGCACCAATTGTTTGACCCAGAAATGTGACTTGCTTTTTAGCGAACTTGAGCTTTGTGAAAGCTGCATTTGTGTCCTTTTATGCAAATAGTCCAACAATGATGCCAATTCAGTTTGATGTACCTCATGATCTGTTGAGGCAATCAAAATATCATCGACATATTGGATCATAGTGGACTGTTTTACCGGACATTCTGGGTCACACAAATCACGTCTGACAGCCTGATGATATATGGTTGGGGAGTTTTGAAATCCCTGTGGCAATCGTGTCCACTGGTATTGTTCATAGTCAACTGTGAAAGCTAACCATGGCTGGCTGTCAGAGTGCAACGGTACAGAAAAGAATCCATTAGACATATCAATTACTGAAAAAATCTTACAATCTAATGGTAAGCCATTACAAATTGTAGATGGATCTGCCACTAGGGGGTGATTTATCAATATGTTTATTGGCTACTCTGTAGTCTATTGTAAGTCTCCATGTCCCATTAGATTTCTTGATGGGCCATATGGGTGAATTACATGGACTGTTGGTTTTAACTAGCACTCCTTGCGTCAGCAAATTTTCTACAATAAGTTTGATTCCTGTATAGCTTCCTTATTAATCGGATATTGTTTGGTGACCGGAGGTGGAGTTCCTGTCAATTTAACTGGTTCTACACCTGTCAACAACCCACAATCATCCTTGTCTTTAGCCCAAATTGGATGATTCTGTAAGAAAGCATACTCGGGAGGGTTGCATTATTGGTAGAAATCTGTGCTGAGGAAATTTTATGCTAGTAGATTCTGAGGACATGTCTAAAGTTAGATTTATTTGTCTCAGAAGATCCATGCCTAAAATTGCACCTGTATTTAATGGAGCGCATAGCAATTTTGTAGTCAGAGTTTTTGGGCCAAATTGTACCTCTATGGGCGGAGTTTCATACAAAACAGAATCTTCACCTATTACACCAGTTAAACAAAGTTTGGTTTTCTTGTATGGGATGTTTAAACCTTGTGCCAATTTTGTAGGAATTACTGTAATTTCTGCACCTGTATCAAGCAAAAAATCAATCTCTTTCTCTTTTATGCTACCTTTCACAAAAATTCTTTGGTCATTGTGTTGGATTACAGGGGAAAGGTAGCTACTCACAGCCCCAATAATTAGTTTTTTTCCTGGTCTTGTTGTGCTCTTAGAAGAGCCTGAACTAGCTGTCCTACAGTTTCAGTGGTCACTGGCGGAACTACTTCAGGGTTGTGTGCAGGCTGAGAAGGAGCAGAATTATGCATAGCATTTCTTTTACTATCTTGCAACTTCTTCCTACACTCTTTCTCCCAATGTCCTAATTTTCCACAGTATTTGCATTTGCTTTCTCTTTTAGACCATCTATTGTCTTGTTTCGTTGTGTTAAACGTAGCTGCTGCTACTCTTACTTTTGCCTTGACATCAGCATCTCTTTCCCATGTAGCTAACCTGTCTAGGTTACTTCTGAGAGTTCTGTTAGACCAAGTTAGATCTAAGAATGGTAAAGCTTTTCTGTATTCAGCTACAAGGCCATCTGACCAGATACGAACCAGGGTCCCTTGTCATCTAGCACACTTTCAGGGTCATCAACAATTCCACTGTAGATTACAGCTGACTGACAAAATCTCTCAGTATATTCACTCACAGTTTCTTCTTTCCTTTGCACACAGGTAGTAATTCTAGACCAATCTATTTTGGGTCCTAAGATATTCTTTAGGATTTTCAAAATACCTTCTCTTAAATCACCCTTACTGGCATTTCGCAGTTCAGAAGTAACAGCAGATTCAAAACTGTTGAATTCAGATTCAGTTAAAATTTGTGACATCAGCTGCGTGACTTCTGCCGACATGTCATAAAGACGCATTTTACTGATCAATGTTCTTCTAAATTCAGAAAAATGCGTGCTGACGGTAAACTCTGAGATAGTCTCTCTATATCTTTAGGACATAAAGCTTTGGCAACAGTTTGTATTTGAAGAATTGAGAGGAACACTATCAGTTTCCTCAATTCCCTGAGATCTTCTCCTAGCACCACACACATTGACGGAATTTACAGGCACATCAGTTACTGATTGGAGAGCTACATCTGTTTCAAAAACTTGTAAATCAGGGTAAATGTTATCAGGCTGACTTACTTCCACATCAGTTTTTGCTGCAGCTTTCTTGAGGTTCAATTTCTTAGTCAAAGTGGATACTCTAGCACGGAGTTCATTGTTCTGTTTCTCTAGCTCTGAGTTACGCTGAGACTGTTGTGTCGCTAGTGTTACACTGAATTCTCTGTGACAACAGATAATGCCTTTCACATTGTTCTTACGAATACTTGCTCCTAGTACCTTTTACACTCATCTACCGACCAAGTCTTGTCTGGATGAATCTCATATTTCTGCGTTAGTTCTTGTCTAACTTTTCAGTGACTATTAGGTCCATTTGTTCCCCTAACAGTGTTTTGAATTCACTATCTGACCACAGAGGAGTCGCAAGACCACTCTTTTCTGTGGTTGGAATCAGCCTAGCATTCCTTCTAACCATTTTGTAAGTTTCTTCTGTACCACACTGAACAAAAAAAACAAAACAAAAACTTCTCTGATCAACAGAGGGTACACTTGTTAAAAAAGCTTAACTATTGTTAACTTTCCAAATTACCAACACTTCACACTTAACTTCCCTGCCTACAAGAACAGAGGATAAAACAAACTTATTAGCACGAAAATGCTAACCTTCCCTGCCTGAAACAGAGGATAACCAATTATTAGCACGTAATGCCAAATCTTCCCTGCCTGAAACAGAGGATAACTTTCATCTCTAAAAGACAATTTTAGAGGATAAACTTAGTTAAACAAACCCTACAGATGTATGTTAACTCTTCTCTGACGGCACAGAGGATACAAAATTTGTACTGGTCTTAGGTTCTTTTGGATTAGAGACAGCACTCACCACAACCCTTGGTTGAGAGAAAAATTCAGTCTGGAAATCTTTGTTCAGCTGGAAGTTTTCAGGTGAGGAAGCTGGAACTCTATCCGGCTCACGGCACCATCTGTTGTGAACTTGGTTCTTCTAAAGTGTAGGAAACTCAGAAGAGAAGACCAGGAGACTTCGGATTGGATCGTCAGCAGGATTCTTTATTGAGAACACAAGCTGTTGGTATCTGTAGTCATCGAAATCTCAATCTCAAGAAATTTACAGGGTGTTTTATAGGTATTTTTGGAGGAGGGACTTTTGGAGGTGGAAAACTTTCCGTGGCAACATTATAGTTATTCAAATGCATAGACACTAATCCAATCAACCTAATGAATCCACGTCTGGGCCAGGGGATCTGAAAGCCATTTGCAGAGAGCCTCAGTGGCCTGACTCATTTAACTTAACATTATCATAGAGACAAAGGCACAGCTGTATCTCACGCTCAATGGTCAGGAAGCAATCTCATGGCTAGACAATCTTAGTCAAGAAGTGAATAATAAGAATCTAAATTAAACATTTAAATAAAATTTGTAATCCCTCACAAGTTACAAAACACACATAAAGTGCCAACTGACACTGATCACTGGCAGGTGCGGTGTTCTCCGATCGACTCGGGTATTACACACAATGTTAAACAGACCCGGGACCGGTAATAGATTGGGACCCGACCGGACCCGGCTGACCATTTAAAATATAGACCGAACCCGAGCGGGTCCCGGGTCGGGTCCCGGGTCTCGGGTCCTCTGTGAAGACCTCTAACCCGAGGTATGTAAATGCATAAAGTGTTTTTTTTTTCAACATATAGGATGACTTAATACATACAAAGCATCTTTTTTTCCTCAAGGTGGTACCGTTCGATACACAATGATGATGTGGTGTTTCACTCATAATTACCTTAGGCATAACACAAACAAATATCATCAGAAAAACGTTATTGGTTTGAATGGCTGTACTGCAGTGCATTACTATACGCAATTAAATATTTATGTAACTGTCATTTGATGCTGGATGTGGTAAATAAGCTGCCAGTGATCAAAATATTGAATATGAAGTCATTGAAATTTATCATTTGAGAATATGTTTGAGATTGCGAATATGAGCCAGACGCTGAATGTACTGTGGAAGTGTGCTCCGACGATGACAGCGATGGTAAAATCATCTGCTCAAATTTAACATTTTTAAGTTTCAAAAGGTAACGAATTGTGCTTTATTTTAATATTCTGTAACTGTTCTTAAAATATCAAGATAGTTTTTTGCTATTGCAGCAGTTGGAAATCCATTCGTGCTATATAGGTCTAGGTCGCTAAAGACCAGAATATGCAAGAGTGATTGGCGAAACATTCATGCATTTAAGGGTTAAGCAAATTATATCTAGTACAATTATTTAAAGGGGTGCTTGACTGTATTTTTTTCTAGGCTTGATTGTGTTTATGGGGTGCAGTCAAACATGTGTTCATGCTTCATTTTGTTTTAAACATTATTTTTCACATAATTTACCTTTATTCCACACTGCTCTGTCTATTTTCTGATAACTTTAGGAGAAACCAGGCTCAGTCGGGGGGGCAATTCCCCTCTGGCCAGATGAACCAGTAGTTTGTTCCAACTGCAGCAAAGTCAGAGTGTAAGGGCTCCACTGGTTCCAGTGGTCTTTTCCCAATAGCTGTCTAGGTAACGAGGTCCTCACTGGCAGAGAAATGGGGCAGGCAAGGAAGGCAACTGCCTGGGGCCCCGTATTTTGAGGGGCCCCCCGACAGCTGACCATTTTAACAATCGGAAATGTCATTATTAAAAATATACACGTAACATGGAGCAATATATCAGCATCCCCCCTAGGGGGATCCCTCTCATTTATGCTGGATTTGTTTTCTTTTTCCTCGTGATGCGTTTGCCGCCGTTTCCACCACTGGCACAGCACTTACTCGTGCATTTACTAGGCCAGGGGTTCTCAAAGTTTACATTCAAAGGTCCGAATGGGAATTATCATCAACATAAAAAGGTCCGAAATAATTGTTATTACAAAACTTGTTTTTATAAACTTGCTTATAACTTTATATAACAATTCAACGTGATATATGCTTAATTATCATATTTATGACGTTATCAGGTCGTACTTGCGTTTACGAAAATTAACCATAGTTTTATACAAAAAAAAAACATTTGGTTACTATTAAACCATGATAACCACAAATTAACCATGGTCTTGCTACAATAACCATAGTTTAACCATTGTATTTGTAGTAAAACTGGTTATATAAATTGTAATCAATATGCAAAAGAAAAAAATAAACTTTTACTACACTTTTATTATAATAAAACCATGGTTATGTTTCATAAGGGTTACTCAACAGTACTGCATTTTATACAACTAAATGCCTAATAAAGCAGTTCTCATTTAGGCCTACATATTTCACGTTTCTGAAATAGTACTTCAATGTAACCTGCAGTCCCTTCAACTGAATTGCCAAAATCTTTAATTATAATTGTTTTTAAATATATATTTCATGGAGCACAAACGTCCAAACTATGTGCATATTTCAACCCTTTACAGTAGAACTACACTCATGCTCATATGCCAGACAGTCAAGAGTGATAGGTTTTAGGAAACGCTGTTTTGTACTCGTTCATTCAGAAGTTTGCTGCGGTTCGGTTCAGTTCTTTGAATACGCTGCTAACTCTGCCGGTGGAGAAAGACTGCGTGGGGAAGGCTAAACCTCGTGCTTGCGGGGCGAAACCGGTGACATTATTTTTACTGAATGAAATCTAAGGTTTATCCAAAATGTCGCTAGTTGCTATGTGCTTTGTCTTACAAAAGAGTCTGTAATCACTGCAACACTGGTTCATGCGCCCGTGTGTGTGTGTGTGTGTGTGTGTGTGTGTGTGTGTGTGTGTGTGTGTGTGTGTGTGTGTGTGTGTGTGTGTGTGTGTGTGTGTGTGTGTGTGTGTGTGTGTGTGTGTGTGTGTGTGTGTGTGTGTGTGTGTGCGCGCCACGCGCGCCGCACGGAGGTCTGAGTGATACGAGTGCACTTGAAATATCAAGTGGAGTCGGGTCCGGATTTAATTCCCTCCCGGTCCGGATCCGGACTTTGAGAAGCCCTGTACTAGGCTATTTAAAAAATGAGAAGGACTTATCCATCTGGCAGCCAAAAGCGGAAAAAAGCAAGAAAAGGAGGAAAAGAGGAAAGATGACAGCGGTAAGGTAAGTGATGGAGATAAGATTGACTTAATGAAAAATATATGACTAACAAATGTGTTTGTTGTTAATTCCAGCTTATTTTCGTTTAATTATTTGCTAAATTAAATACTAGTCAAATTACTTATAGGGTTACTGGAAAACAGGTTAGATAGGGTTGCACTTAGCAGCAGCATGTATTATATAGGTATTAATATAGGCTGCAATAGAATACAATATAAATAAATATCGTTACATTTACTTAGTTGACATTATTTTTCTAGCTCGTCTACATTAAATTAGTTGAGTTAACATAATTAGTTGTCAACAAACAATGAACTAATAGTTAATAAACTTTAAATTAAATTAAAAGATTAAATTAAAATGATAATCATATATTTCTGCATGCAAGAGCATTACATTCCTGTCACTCACCACCAGATTCCCCAGTCCCTTCTCCTGACAGTGAAAATGGTAAGTTCAGTGTCAGATATAGTGTTACTTACTATATCAATAGATTTACTTGCATCATCCAACTCTTCTATTAAATTAGTTAACGTAGCTAGTTAATAAACTAATAATAAATTAAGATGCTAACCATATATTTATATAGGAGTATTGCTTAAGTCCCTATCATCACTGCCTCAGACAGAAGATACCCCAGTCCATATGAAGGTCTTTGAATATGGAGGACATAGTGACAGCATTTGTTGTAGCTAAAGCTCGTAAGCACCATTTTTAAGGTTTGCATGCAAAACTACACAACAACACTAATCAGCAACACAAGAAACATGTAATAAAAGGGAAAAAATAACAAGAAAATAAAAAGCAAAACAAAAAGTAAAAGGAAAAATCTGAATTTAAAACTAAAGAAAAACTAAAGAATAAAAGCAGAGCAGTTGAAGACTAGAAACAAGACTGAAAAACAAATAAAGAAAATATTATAAGTAAACAAGCAAGATTACTGAGGAACAAAACCAGAGATATAAACTCAAGAGCAAAACTGCAGTAAAGATACAAGATGACAAGGCAAGACTGGAATATAGAACAGAAAATTGATAACTTTCTCTATGGCACAAGACGAACACGCAAACAAGAGGAAAACAGCACAATATAAAGGGAGGAAAGCACACGAGGGCCACGCGAGCACAGTTAAGGAAACGAGGACAAGACAAGGGCTAAACAAGGGGGCGTGGCCAAGGGAAACAGGGAGGTGGGATCACAGGAACACATGGTAGACACAAACAAAGAGCCCTGACAGTACCCCCCTCCCAATGGATGCCTCCTGGCATCCAAACCAGTCCAGGGAGGTGGTGACGCAACAGGGAACAAAGGGGGTATCAACTGGGCGGGCTTGAATGGAGCAGGCATAGCAGAGCCATAGCCACCATGCAGCCCAAGAGAGGGGGTGGGAATAAATCCAGTGTTGTAGCCTGGCAGGGCAGAGTGGAAGGCTGCTAGAGGGGTGGGAAAACCGCAAGTGTTAGGTTGCATTGAAGGCGGAGTGGGAGAAACATAAGTGGTGTATCTGGGGGTATTGACTGGCTTGAATAATGGTGGCTTGAAAATGGTAGAGTAAGGCAGGGTGCTGGCAGCTGCCTGGGGACCAGGAATGACCTTAGCATTGGGGACAGGCTCTGGGCTGAAAATGGGTTTAGGAGTTGACTCCGATGTCATAGAACCACTTATAGAAATCCACTTATAGAAAAGGTGGGGAGTTCTGGTGATTTTGGAGCAAGGCAGGGGACAGCCTTCTTGCCCATGATACGACTAACAGAGAGAGTGGATGACACTGATGGGAGTGGCTCTGGGATACATCCTGGCTGCTTCTGGTTCGGACTCTGGTATACACTCTGCTTCTGGACTGGGACTGGCTCTGAAAACGGACTCTGGGATGTTTTCAGGCTGTTCTTGGACTGGTACTTGCTCTGAAATGAACTCTTGAGTAGACTCCAAGATGAACTTTGGTGGTTCCAGGACTGGGGCTGACTCCAGCGTAAACTCGGGTAGGGGAGCAAAGTCTGAAACTAAAGCACATTCCAGGGCAGACTCCACGGACTTTGGGACTGGAGCACAGTCGGAGATAGGAAACAACTCTGGGTTGAATCTTGAGGGTAGAGTTGGGTCTGGGACTGATGCGGACTCAAAGACTGAGTCTAAAGTCTGGAGGACTGGAGCAGATTCTGAGCCTGTGGCAGTGAAAGCTGGTTGTTTAGGAATGGCCTCAGTGTCATCCATGGACGAAACAATGACAGCAGACTGCTTGAGGGTGGCCGCACTGGCCATAACAGGAAGGACAAGCAGCTCAGGGATGATCTCTTTTGGCATGGTACGACTAGCTGGACTAGACTCTGTGGGCATGACACGACTGGCTAAAACGAACTCTGTGGGTACCCAGACTGGAGCGGGCTTCCGGACTGGAGCGGGCTCTGTGGGCTCCCGGATTGGAAGGAACTCTGTGGGCTACCGGACCGGAGCGGCCTCTGTGGGCTACCGGATCGGAGCGGCCTCTGGAGCGGACTCCGTGGGCTCCCGGACCGGAACGGCCTCTCCGACTGGAGTGGACTCCGTGGGCTCCCGGACTGGAGCAGACTCCGGAGCAGCAGAACTGCTCTCTGGGGCTGCAGGAAAAACAGTGGACTCTAAAACACAATCCTTCTTCCTCCTCTGTTTAAGAGGTTGCTCTGGAATCAACACTGGGCCTAGAGCCGACACTGCAGTGGACTCAGAGGCTGGAACGGACTTGACCATTTCTAGAAGAACTGGAGCAGACTCGACAGACTTTGGAAAGGCTAGGCTTCACTTGACTGACTCAGGAATGACTACAGTTGACTCGACTAGTTCTACAAGAACTGGAGGAGACTTAACAGCCTCTGGGTTGGGAGGCTTAGGAATGACTGGAACTGACTCAATTGATTCAGGGGTGACTGTAGCATTCTCAACCAGCTCAGGGAAGTGTGGAGTTGATTTGCCCACCTCTGCAGTGACTGCGGTTGACTCCGCAGACACAGTGATGGCTACAGCATTCTGGACAGCCCTTTTCCTTCTCAACCGGCATTTTAATGTGGGAGGAATAGGATGAACATGATCTTGATTCGGTGAGGGAGTGACGGTGGGTGGGTTGGTCAGTGCTGATGGACTCTGGTGGCGAAAGGATTTGCCAATCCTTGCGGTTGGGCACATAGTTGGAAAAATTCCAAAAGTCCAAAATCCTCAGTTGTTCCATTTCCCACTGAGGTAGTGGATTGTCCAGACAGAGGTTGAAGATATCCTTAAGGGCTGCATCCTGGTACTCAGGGCCCCTGGACATAGTCCAAAAGAACTGAGCGAAGGCCCTTACCTCCAGCCCCTGCTGACGAAGAGATCCCAGTCCTCGCTGACAGGCTAGTCTCTCCTGAGAGTTTGCAGGTGGCAGGATCCGGAGACTCATTCTGCTGGATCCTATGTGGCAGGTTCGTAACGTCAGGGTCAGCAGGAAGGAACCCAAATGCAGAATGAGAGAAACAAACATTTATTGAAGCACAAGTTCAGGGGGGTGCACAGGGGTGAACAGTCTTGAAACTAATCAAAACAGCGGGAGAGAACTAAGCCTCCAGATGTAGACAGAGGCAAACCAAGATGAAGTGGGGGCCCTAGGCAAAATTAATAGATGATGCCCTTCTAAAATATTATTTTGTTAATATATCTTTGTTACCTATATATATATATATATATATATATATGTATACAACATACAAAAAGTAGTCAAAACACATAATATAACATAAATAGTTTATTTTTTTAAAACAATGTGCTTATTCTTTAACAAAATTGTAATCATCTTCATGGCAGAAGATACAATACAATCTTGAAGCTACTGAACAATCTTATCATATTTTCTAATCATATTTACAGTAACGGATTGTCACCTTAAAAATGGTGCTTATGAGCTTTAGCTACAGAAAATGCTGTCACTATGTCCTCCATATTCAAAGACCTTCATATGGACTGGGGTATCTTCTGTCTGAGGCAGTGGTGATAGGGACTTACGCAATACTCCTATATAAATATATGGTTAGCATCTTAATTTATTATTAGTTTATCAACTAGCTACGTTAACTAATTTAATAGAAGAGTTGGATAATGCAAGTAAATATATTGATATAGTAAGTGACAACTAAGTAAATATAACGATATTTATTTATATTGTTTCGTGAGCTCCCCACTGGCAGCAAGACACAGCTTCCCGGTACCATCCATTCTATTGCAGCCTATATTAATACCTGCTAATTGCTATATAATACATGCTGCTGCTAAGTGCAACCCTAGCTAACCTGTTTTCCAGTAACCCTATAAATAATTGGACTAGTATTTCATATAGCAAAGGGTTAGTCATTATTTTGTTATATAATTTTTTGTCATATAATTATCATTAAGTCAATCTGATCTCCATTGCTTAACTTACCGCTGTCATGTTTCCTCTTTTCCTCCTTTCTTGCTTTTTTCCGCTTTTGGCTGCCAGATGGATAAGTCCTGAAAACCGCGGCCGACGCATCTCGAGGAAAAAGAAAACACATCCAGCGTAACACGAGAGGGAGCCCCCTAGGGGGGATGCCGATATATTGCTCCATGTTACATGTATATTATTAATAATGACATTTCCGATTGTTCAAATGGACAGCTGTCGGGGGCCCCCTCAAAATACGGGGCCCCAGGCAATTGCCTGCCTTGCCTGACCCATTGCTACGCCTCTGGATGTAGACAGTCTGGAGAGCAGTCCCAGTCGGTATCAATGAAAGATTCTCTGCACCAGGCTAGGTTGGCAGACTGCTTGGAGGAACCAACAGGCAGGGAGTCTCAGGCTGGTAGAGCAGGACTGGAGGGAACACACAGCACAAACACACAACAAGACAGCACGCACAACTACAGAAGAAACATGTAATAAAAGGGAAAAAATAACAAGAAAATATAAACCAAAACAAAAACTAAAAAGGAAAAATCTGATTGTAAAACTAAAGAAAAACTAAAGAATAAAAGCAGAGCAGTTGAAGACTAGAAACAAGACTGAAAAAAACTAATAAAGAAAATATTATAAGTAAACAAGCAAGATTACGGAGGAACAAAACCAGACAAAATCAGAGATATAAACTCAAGAGCAAAACTGCAGTAAGGATACAAGATGACAAGGCAAGACTGGAATATAGAGCAGCAAATTGGTAACTGTCTCTATGGCACAAGACGAACCCACAAACACAAGAGGAAAACAGCACAATACAAAGGGAGGAAAGCACACGAGGGCCAGGTGAGCACTGTTAAGGAAACGAGGACAAGACAAGGGCTAAACAAGGGGCGTGGCCAAGGGAAACAGGGAGGTGGGATCACAGGAACACATGGTAGACACAAACAAAGACAAAGCAATGTGTTAAGACACAAGAAAACCAACAAAACATTAAACAAAGACAACACAGACAAGGCTGCCAGGGCAGAGCCCTGACAAACATTCCTTGCTTAACCCACCAAAAAACAAAACAACAAGCCCTTCAAGTACAATGTTAAGAAGAAATTACCTTTGGTAAATTCCAGAGTGCAAGAAGTATCCTCAGCATACTTCAAATTGACGTCTAATGTCAGCATCCATGCCCTCGTCTTCATTGTGTCACCTGGAACAGAAACAGATATACTGTTACCTACTGTTTAGGGGTGACCCCGAATAGTCGATGATTCAATGCTTTGATAGGAGGAGCCTGATTCAAATCCCAATCTCAGTCGAATATTCGCAGAGGTGTTATGAGCATACCATTTTGGCTATATGGGAGTGCTCAAATGTTTTGATTTCACATAGAACTACCGGTTTTATCTGAATAAGTTAATATACAGCCTATTAAGAAATGCTGTAAATAAGAATCTGAAAAAATGAAACTTTAAATAAATATTTTAACATGCATAAATCCAACCACCCCTATAGATTTAAGTTTCACTTTCCATAATCTGTGTCCAGCAGAGGAGCATCTTGGCAGCAATGATTTAAATCTTTAACAAGACTCATACAGACACAGGCAGAGTGAAAGACTAGATTTAGAAGACTAGATCGTGTACATATTATTTGTCTCATATAAGATGCATTTGGTTGAGTTTTGCTGCAGTGAAGCGCTTCAATGTAGTACTAAGGTAATTCAGCGCGCAGCGCGAGCAGTACACACACTACAATGCAGGCTATTAATAACTATGACTGGGACTGTCGTATAAATAACATTATAATGAGAAACCTATTATAATGAAACGCTGTGAATTTGTTGAGTTTAGTTGCCAACTTGCCGTGTTTATGCATGTTGTTGCATGAAGAATGCGTCCACAAAAGGAGTTCATTCAGAGCAGTGCAGAATGACAATGAAAATCCTTAGTCGGGGACACCCCTACTACTGTTCAGAAAATAACTCAAGATTTATTTATTTAGGAAATTAGAGTGAAAAGAGTTGGGTGGCGGCATACTATAACTACTGAATTTTAGATCACTAATTTTAAAAGAAATAGTTGCAATTCACCTTATTTTCCAATGCAGACGTACGCCGTTTTCTGTGAATGTGTGAACCTTCTGGTTCATTAGCTGCTGTATGGATATAACAAGAAGAATAACAAGTAAATGGTAAAACTGTTTGCACTACAAACCAGTGTGTTCGTTATTAAAATAATACATTAAAATAATGCTTAACATAACTAATCAAGATTTATTTATTTAAGAAATTAGAGTGAAAAGAGTAGGGTGGCTGCATACTATAACTACTGACTTTTAGATCACTCATTTTAAAAGTAAATAATTGCAATTCTTGTTTGCTTCTTTTTCTTTCTTTTGTGGCTTGACGTTTGTGCAATTCCTCCTGCAGCTCTCCTTGCTTCTTCCTACTCTTTCTTCTTTGTATTACACCAGCCTCACTGGTGTAAGGATACATTATCTTCATCATTTTCATTAGGGTATGTCCCCAAAACCTTTAAATTGGCTGTTATTAAGCCTCTCATTAAAAAAACATAACTTGACCCCAAAGATCTAGTTAATTACAGACCAATCTCGAATCTCCCTTTTCTGTCAAATATACTGGAAAAGGTAGCATCCTCACAATTATATTCCTTCTTAGAGAAAAATTATATCTGTGAGGATTTCCAGTCAAGATTTAGACCATCTCATAGTACTGAGACTGAGTCACTCGTTAGTGTGACAAATTACCTGCTCTTATCATCTGATCGATTGGTCCTGGAGGGCCAGTGTCCCTGGAGAGTTTAGCTCCAACCCTAATCAAACACACCTGAAGCAGCTAATCAAGCTCTTACTAGGTATACTTGAAACTTACAGGCAGGTGTGTTGAGGCAAGTTGGAGCTAAACTCTTCAGGACACCGGCCCTCCAGGATCAGGTTTGATGACCCCTGATCTACAGCAACAACATAACAGTTCTCTTTGGTGGTGAAATGTATGCTGTTTAAGTTGTTTTCACTCCTGTGTGGTTGCATCAAAACCCAGGGTACAGTGGGAGTTCACTAAAAGTGCTTCGGCAGTCTGGAGGTCACTTATTGCCCCCAGTTCTCTGGTCATGGCTTCCACAGTAGCCCTTTTTGGCACATCACTTAAACTAATTTTGAAGCGCAGCCTGAACTTTTTAATCAAATTGTGGATGTTGGCATTGGGCACCTTATTGGATATCGCATCAAACACCCCATAAATCGCATTTCATTTGAATATGACTTCGCATCTGTTTTTGTAAGCTTTTTTCACTTTCCAAATCCTGGATTTTTTCTCCCAAAAGAAGGTTTTCGACCTGAAGATCATGAATCTCACTGTCCATTGAATTAATTATTTATTCTAATTCGCAGCATTTGTTCCACATCATCAACAGCTTTTGATTTGTCCTCTTGCCTCATGTGTGTAAGGGATTTCTTCAGGCGCATATGACTTCTTGCTTTCAATTTGTATTTATTTTTTAATTTAGCGATGTTTCAGCCTCATGTGATTAAGTATCCTTATTATTCCCTTATTTTTCTGCCATGCTCTGAGTGTCTTAATTGCCAGGTACTTGCTTCTCTGCATCTGCAGATGTTTCTGCCTCATGTTTTTTAGAGACTCCTTATATCTGGTACAAGAAGTACAATTGGTCCTAGCAACCTGTCTTGTCTTCAAAGGACTAAGTTTCGGAACTTGTTCAACAGAAGGAGACTTTGCGCGGGGAACTGTGGTGGTAGTGGAGATTCGACAAAATGTTCGGTTACATAATTCTTCAAACTGACTAAATTCTCGCTCATTATTTAGCTTTCTGTACTTTGTTAAAGTTTTTTCAACAAGCAGCTTCACTTTAGTTTTCGCCTGATCTTCAGTCATTTCTGGTATGTATCTAATAATTTATCTTGCAGCTGCAGTTCTGCTGGATTCTCCAGCTGTGATGTAAAGATATAGAATATGTCCAATTTGTATAAAATGAGGAGATGGAACATCACAGTACTTGTCCAGGAGGAGCTGTCTGGCTATACCTGGCTGTGTGTTGGTCCCCTTTCTCCTTCTTTTCATAATTAGCTGTAAAGACATAACATCAAATATTAGGCTAACAAGCCCCTCAACTGGACATACATTGATTAACACTGGATTTCCCTAGCATAAGCAGCACCAGAAGTATAATAAACATGGAGAATCATCTTACATGTTTGCAAGTCTACATAATCTACATGGTTCAAGGAAATTGGACATAAAATGTTCTAATCAACATGGCTTATGTGTTGCAGGATACTTTGGATAAAAGATTAAACAAAATTAACAGACAACAAGCAAGTATAACTTTTTGATCACATTCATAGATCCAATGCCACTTTTAAATTTTTTGCACAGATTTGCTGTATTCAGCTAGAGGTTACATGAAAAAGTGCATAAAAGATCTCAATATTACTATGCTTGTTCACTTTGTCATATCCACGTTGCAATTGCCCAGGCCTACTGTCATATCAAGTGTTCTTAGCCAGGGCTCTAGAGTGCGACCAAATTTGTCAATGGTGCGACTAAAAATAATCAGAGGTCACACCTGTGCAACCAGCCATTCGAGAGAAAAAAGTATCCGCGACTCGCAAAGTCTCTCTGTCGTTCAACAACAGACACACATTAGGCTCATATTGTGGTCTAAACCAATCAGAGATAGTGAAGGGTGGACCCCCCCTCTGATTGGCCGTGGTCCAGATATTCCTGCAGTCAGACAGAGAGAGAGAGAGAGAGAGAGAGGTGAGTAGTAGGCCACGTACACACTGCAGCTAAATTCGGTTGTCAGTTCACCTTTTACTCCTTAATCGCATTCTGTACACACACAATTCACTAAAATATGGGAGTGACAACCGCATTCGACAACCGAATTAACTCCTAAAAAATACAGGCAGTGACAACCGCATTTACAGAAATTCTACTCTGTGTGTGCAGATCGAACTGAACAACGAGTTGTTAATGATGTATTTGAGCGATGTATCCGTGTATTCGTCTGTATGTGAGATGCAAGAAAACAGCAGGAAGAAGTTTTAACTTAGCACATGGCTAGCTGCGCTCATGAGCCGTGCGGTAAAGTGTCAGTGTTGCCAGATCTTCACAAAACAACAAGAAACAAGGATATGCACAAAAAACACGAAAATGCTTTGTTTTATAACACCAAAATAAAAATGAATCTATCTCATATCCGCGACAGACCACTTTATTAACTCCATAAAGTGCCTGTCTTTATGAGCTAAGACCAAACAACATGCCTGAAAGCGCTTGTAAATATGAGGATATGGCAACATTGGAAGACAGCACTCTCTAAAGCAGCCTCCCAAGCATAAACATAACACTGCACATCTATTAGTGGTAGTTTAGTTAAAATCGATGGACAAAAACAGTCTTTAGTCAAAAAATGGCACATAACAAATGGCTAAACTTGTATTCACTCCTGCAAGAAGATGTTGCTGTGGTTACAAATGCGGGAGTGAGTGCTGTTCTGTACACACATAGAACGATAATTTACGGGACTCACTCCCGCATTTAAATGCTGTTGTCACTCCTGAAACTTGCAGTGTGTACATGGCCTATTGAGATGCGCGCAGTGTTGCCAACTTAGCGACATTTAGCACCTATTTAGACCCCGATAGTGACTAGTGACAAATCTAGCGACTTCTTGGACAAACTTTAGCAAGTCTCTCACAGTGTCTGTGTGATCGCCGCAACGGCACGAGATAAGCTCACACGCAGCTCTTTCTCTGCATCTGCTCTGTTCAGTGAGCGTCTGAGAGGAGCAGCCCGTTCAATTAAAAGAGATATTATTGCTTCTCTAATTTTACATGCAAATATAGCCGAAATCACAGCACAGGAATTGTCTTTGTCTTGTCTTATATTGTGTATTATTTGATTTCATCAGACAACGGCTCAATAAAATTATAAATTAGGATTTTTGTGCAGACTAGCTTCTTGGAAGGGAGAGCTGGTTATGTATTCTTAAAAGGCTGTGTTTCAGTCATTATTTCATATTCATCTCGTTGACTGACAGTAAAATATATAAAGTAAAACAGTTTTATTGAGAATTTGGCTACATTAAAACACTGTATTTATAAACAAAGAATCGTTCAGGAACCCCCGGTGGAGAGGGAAGTGATGCACTGGTCCTCCCACTCTGAAGCTATGCTACAGGCGCCTCTTGATGACGTCGACTGGGACATGTTCCGGGCGAGTTCATCTGACGTCAGTGAATTCACGGATGTAGCCACTGAAATGGTAACTATAAGGACATTCTCCAATCAAAAACCGTGGGTGGACAGAACAATCCGTGATCGGTTAACCATCGCACTATTTTGTCAGGAAACATGGCGGTACAAAAGCATGGGTGCTATGCTCTCCGGCGGGCAGTTAGAGCATGAAACTCCAATACAGGGAAGGTGAGTCACACTTTCAGCTCAATGATTCTCGACGCATGTAACGAGGACTGAAGACCATCTGTTCCTCTGGAAATAACTCCTCCGCAGAGATGAGAGCAGATCCGTTGCTGGCGAAGAGCTAAACACCTTCTCGGCCGCTTTGAATGTAATGGCGGCAGTGTGACTCTGCCGATCAGCGTGTCAGGAAGCAACAGACAGGCAGCGATGATCATGTTATCACCTTGTCGGAGGAGCGAGGTTCGGAGGAATTAAAAGTGAGCGTCAGAAAAGCAGGCGGACCTGATGGGATTACTGGTGCGTGTTCTGAGGTCCTCGCTGATCAGCTTGCTGGTTTGTTTACTTCCATCTTCAATGAGGTCCTTGCTACCTCTGTGGTCCCACCACCTTTAAAAATCTGTCATCATCCCTGTGCCTAAGAACAGTAAACCTTCTTGCCTGAATGACTAGTTGCTCTCATCAACAGTCATGAAGGTTTTTGAGAAGACTTTTAAAAAGAAAACATTTGCTCCTCCATCCCTGTTACATTGGACCCTCTTCAGTTTGCCTGCCGCCCAAATAGGTCTACTGATGATGCTATCTCTCAGGTCCTGCACTCTTCCCTCACACACATTGACAGCAAAAATGGTAACTATGTCAGGCTGCTATTCATTGACTATAGCTCAGCTTTCAATACTATAGTCCCCACCAAGCTAGCTGTCAAACTCTCAGACCTCGGCCTAAACACTTCACTCTGTGACTGGATTCAAGACTTCCTCACCGGCAGACCACAAGTGGTGAAAATGTGCCAGTTCACCTCCAACTCCATCACCCTGAATGTAGGAGCCCCACAGGGCTGTGTCCTGAGTCCCCTGCTCTACTCTCTCTACACACACGACTGCGTGTCCTCTCACAGCTCCACCTCTATTGTTAAATTTGCTGATGATATTGTGGTTCTGGGACTCATTT
This sequence comes from Gymnocypris eckloni scoliostomus, assembly GCA_027564155.1. Taxonomy (NCBI): domain Eukaryota; kingdom Metazoa; phylum Chordata; class Actinopteri; order Cypriniformes; family Cyprinidae; genus Gymnocypris; species Gymnocypris eckloni. The sequence continues at coordinate 29,129,896 of CM050431.1, forward strand.
CCAACAATGATGAGACCGCATACTTGGATGAGGTAGAGAGACTTACATCATGTTGCCAGGACAACTGTCTCTCTCTGAACGTGAGCAAAACTAAAGAGCTAATTGTAGACTTCAGGAAGAGACAGCAGCGGCCCTACACTCCTCTTATGATCAGTGGGACCCCTGTGGAGAGGGTGAGCAGCTTCAAGTACCTCAGTGTAAACATCTCCGAGGACCTGACTTGGAATTCACACATTCAAACACAGGTCAAGAAAGCCAGGCAAAGACTGTACCATCTGCGACAGCTGAGGAAATTCAGGGTCTCACCAGCTATCCTGAAAACTTTCTATTCAGGGGCCATAGAAAGTGTATTGACTCAGTGCATCTCAGTGTGGTATAGTAACGCCACAAACCAGGACTGCAGAGTTCTGCAGAGTTGTGCGCTTAGCTGAGCGCATCTCAGGGTCTGCTCTCCCCTCTCTGCAGCACATCTACCTCAAACGCTGCAAAAGCAGAGCTTTAAAAATCATCAAGGACTCAAATCACCCCGGTAACCATCTTTTCATTTTACTGCCATCTGGCAAGCGCTTCAGGAGCATGATGGCAAAAACTGAGAGACTGAGGAGGAGCTTCTTCCCTCAGGCCATCAGGCTCCTAAACTCAAACTCGGTCTCATAACATTTACATTTACATGACTCAATTCAATGTGTACATACCCGGTACAACCATGTTTGCACATTCTTCTTGCTGTTTGCACAATCTTCTTGCTGTTTGCACATTCCTCTTGCACATCCCTGTTTATATTATTATTTATGAAGTCCACAGTATACTGTATTGCACATTTTATTTAATTGCACATTTTACCCCTTATTTTTTTTTATTCTTACCTATATTTTCATATATTCTCTTGTGTTATGTTTCATTTTATTTTTTGGTCCATTGAGCAGACCTGTCCTGATTTACATTTCAATACTGATTATATCCTGTATAATTGAGTATGTGACAAATAAAAGAACCTTGAACGTTGAACCTTGACCTTGTATGAGCACAGAGAGACAATTAGACAGAACAGGACAGTTATTGTTTTCTTTACTTTACTTTACTTTACTTTTAGTCATTTAGCAGGCGCTTATTCAAAGCGACTTACAAATAAGAAAAAGTAACTAAAATTATAACTATTATATATATATATATATATATATATATATATAAACACATTTAAGAAGATAAATAAATTAAATAAAAACTACAAATGCATGCAACAACATTTCAAAACTAAATATTTAAATGAAAACAAAAATAAAGCTAAAAACTATTCAAAATATTAAATCAAGAAAAGGTATGAGTATAATAATTATTCTAACATAACACTACAGGCCTAAGTATACTTATTTTTTACATAGTAAGAATTGGTTATAAAAATTTTAAATACTTTTATATAAATATATATAAGGTTTAGTGAAATTATTTGGTAGTCTGAGGTGGGATAGGGGCGCCTGATTTTTGTATAAATTAAGGGAGGGGGGTGAGAAGCACTGCACTAGAGCATCCCTTCATTCAGACACAGTGGAAGATCTGATAAGAATAAGTGTAGATGGGCCAAGTCTGGAAGCTGTTGATGCTAAAGAGAATGTGGCCAGCTGGTTTAGCCAAGCCAAAGATCAAGAAGGCCAAACTACAGGAGTTGGCGATCCAAGGGACTTTATCCAAAGAACTTTATGTTGATCAGATTGTTAGTTAATCGTTTGCTAGTCAATATTGCCTATATGAAAATTTGGGTGCACCTAACTTTGTGCTGGTTCACCTAAGAAAAAAAGTTAGGCGCCCCAGTGCAACCAGTGCAAAAAGTTAGTCTAGAGCCCTGTTAGCCTATTAATTTAGAGTTACAGGCTAGTCCTCAGTAATCTAACTCGAAGTGATGCAAACTGTTACCATTTTGACAAGTATGTCAGATAAACCATGATATACATATTAAACTACATAGCATCAGTAATCATTTCAAGAAAAACATTGAGAGAATGAGTTAAATACAGATGTTTTTTTTAGAACGACGCCTGTAGTGCATTCGCTAATCTACCCGCCACAAATGTGACTACCCAATTTCTGCGATTTAATAAAATACTTCACCTCTATGGATTTCGATGGAATTTCGTCAGTACCAAGATAAAAGCTATGTATTTATGTCCACCTACCTTTCAGTAGTGTCCAAAGCTTAGATGAAGCCCAAAAACATACTCCCACCAGGTGGCCAGGAGTAGATATTGAATGACACACACATTAACAGTACCACGCAGTTTGGAACACATTGTTGAGACAGAATGGTCGCCGCAAGTGCTTGCTATGTCATCATACCTAATGTTAACGCTAAGAAAAGTTAAAGTTAAGAGATAATGACATTTTCTTCCCGAGATGAGGCTCCAAAAATTAGCTAATGTCTCACAGTTAGCTACTCACATAATACAGTCGAATTACTACAACCAATGTCTGTTTACAGCTATGTGCAAGCTAACCGCTAACGTGACAACCGAACCTACAACTAACTATTTGGTTTATACTTTTAAATTACATGCACTATCATATATATATTAATAAGGGAAAGAGATTGCTAACATTAATAAGGGAAAGAGATTGCTGTTAGCACTAAGAAAACTAGTAGAGAAAAATATATATTTTTTTTAAATGAGGCTCCAAAAATTTGCTAATGTCTTACAGTTAGCTATTTCCTTAATACGATACAATTACTACAACCAATGTATGTGTATGGTTTAAAAAATTGCCACGTTCAAACCTAAACTAGTAAGCTAACCGTTAACAGCGTGACAACAGAACCTACAACTAACTCTACTTGGTTTATACTTTTAAATTACATGCACTATCAAAAAAAGCATTTAATTTGACATTTCAACACTTACCGCTGAATCCGTTGGACTCGGATGAGAAAATGGAGGAGACGAGAGAGCTCAGTCAGAAGACACAGCACGCAGAGGCGGGAAGGAATTCACAGTAGTTTCCTGATGCCAGCTTTTATATGTTTATACCACATTGCTATACAATCATATCTAACATACACACAGGTTCAGGTGTAAGCAAGATGGTTAGTGCTACCCATGGAAATCCACACTTACAGAAATGGCCCAGCTGTCACTAATTCACAAATGCAATACCTTTAAGGAAAGACTCAGGAACACATGTGAGAGGCAAGCACTGAATGCTTTGCTTCCCCAAGATTATGAAGTTACCATTATATAACAAGAACAACACAATATCAAAAGTTTATGCTTCTTTGAATCCCATGGATAATCAGATAATAGAATACAGATGACTTAATCAAGTTCCCTTTCAGTCGGTCACTTCGAGTCATGTCGGTGACCAACGAATTGGGATCTCACTTAGAGAGACAATCCACTTCGAGTATAAACTAAATGAGCCAATGCACATTGGCATTCGAGGATTGCATCCATCTGCTGCTGATTGCAGCCCAAGTATAATTAGGCAGCAGGTGAAACTCATACTCAGCTTTTCGCTTCAGAGCCAAGCGATTACATAATTCTACTCCTGACTACTCTACTGAGAGAAGAAGACTGAACGAGTTCAGTGCGTTCTTTGGAGCTCTTGGAGTTGATGGTACGGTGCTTAATGCAACGGTTGGTTTCTCAAGGTGGCCCGTGATGCTTCTCACTGCCCAACCCTGGTTTTATTCTTCCCGGAGGCACATGAGGAGCTTACCAGTTCGTGGACGGCACCCTTTTCTGCCAGAAACCGACTGGCTATCTCCTCCTTCCTCAGTGCTTTTGAAGGTGGTGCAGCTAGGGGGTATACAGGGGTCCCCATGGTGGAGCGGACGGTTGCGGTGCAGTTGTGTCCTAATACCTCCTCTATATGGCAAACCGTGCCTCCGCTCCCAGGTCTGTAGTAGAGGTCTGCATGGGACTGTTTTTTTAGTCCCACTCCCGTGAGGTTATATTCCGCACCCACCCTCTCCCGCGATATATTCACTTTTTGTTCACCTGCTGTCTTCTTAGAATAATTTTCTTCCCAGCCTGACTGTTCCCACTAAATTTAGATCTCGTTTCCAGAATCTCACATTTAAATTTCCGCTACTAAAAGAAAGAGACATAGGCTAACAAATTCAAGTGTAGTCTGCACAAAATTGTATTTGTTATTGTATTCATCTTGTCAAGAGTCTTGAATTTATTGACAGCAAAATATTAAACAAATTTTTTGTCTTAAGACAACATTTTGCTGCCAACACAGTAGGAAAAAAAAGTGTCACAGGAAGTAAAAATGATGTACAAGAATTGTATGCCTATTTATTATTTGTATTCGTCTTGTCAGGATACAATTAGTTTAGCATTTACAACACAATAGGAAAAACTGTTGCAGAGAAGAAAAAAATTTGGTTGTACAAAAATAGCCTATAGGCTATTTTATTTTTATTGACAAAATACAAAATTCATTTAAGATTTTGCTCTTAACATAGTAGGAAAATTGTAGCAGATAAAAATAAATAAATAAATACGACATATGCCATTAAAATTATAGGCAAGCAAAATATAAACAAAACATGCAGACATGCAGTGTCTGAATGCAGTGTTCGGACGGCCCCAAACTGCACAGCAAAATCAACTGCCTAGATTGCTAGCAGTACGACTTGCCTTGAACCATCTCAAAGAGCGTTTTGGAGGCAAGCATTTGCCTGCGACCATTGCGTACATACACCGACAAGGTGGTCTATGCTCCAGTCCCATGTTGCAACTTGTCTGTAATGTACTTGGAGGACAAAACAAAGATTGATTCGGGGCCACTGACATGGTGGCAAAAGAATGAGGAGTGGTATCCCAAGCTTGCTAGAGCTGCTAAGCTCCTGCACTCCATCTTTTCCACATCTAATCCATCCAAGCGCATTTTCTCGAAGGCCAGGTTCATTGTGAATAAAGATACATTCACGCCATATCGGAATTCCTGTAAATACAATATTTCAACTTATAAAAAGCATTTAAGGCCTCGTAGAACTCGTAATTACAACTTTTGAACTGGGAGTTTTCTGAGAGCTACGGCTGCCACTTTTATTTTGTGTTTATTTATTTTATTATTAAAGTGTTTGAATGTTCGCCGATTCCCGCCTCCTCCTTCCCAAATCTACAAACTGTTTTACATTGGTGCCCCACACAAAACAAATACAATTCCAGGCCTGGTCCTATCTCGTTTTATTTACTGTATAGGCTATATTATTTATTTTGTTTGGGAACCTCTAACTAAGATTAATGGTTTTTCATTCAATGTTTCATTTTAAGGCTTGTGCTTTATAGCGGCAGTTATAATTGTCTATAAACAGTGTTTCATTTTGCTGTTTGCCTATATGAATGAATGAATGAATGAATGAATGAATGAATGATGCATGTATATAGCGCTTTATTGTGTATTGTTGTACACCCAAAGCACTTTGGGGTGCTTTGGGTGCATGTGGGGGGGGGGGGTCTCTCCTCAACCACCACCACTGTGCAGAATCCACTTGGGTGATGAGATGGCCGCCACAGGACAACAGTGCTAGTGTGCTCACCACACACCAGCTACAGGTGGAGAGGATAAATAGTAAAATAGCCAAATCAAGTGGATGGGGATTATTAGAAGGCCATGATTGACAAGGGCCAGTGGTGAGAATTTGGCCAAGACACCGGGGTTACACCCCTAATCTTTAAGAGATGTGCCAAGGGATTTTAATGACCACAGAGAGTCAAGACCTCGGTTTAACATCTCATCCGAAAGATGGATATATAATAAATATAATAAAAAAAATATATATATATATATATATATATATATATATATATATATATATATATATTAGTGCTGTCAAAGTTAACACGTTAACACAAATTCCTTTTAACGGCATTAATTGTATTAACGCACAATTAACGCATGGCGTGTATTTTCTGTTTGACCCATTGCTCAATTATAAACGAAACGCCTGTATGACAGCTTCTTTACATGCATTTTGACTGCTCTCAGCACCCGTACCATAAGTGCATGATTACATGTGCAACAGAAAAACAAGTGCGGCTGTCTTGACCTTGTTTTTTAAAGCGCGGGTGGCTTGACCGCAGTCCCAACCCGTAGTTGGAGAAAAGGAAATGCACAGTGTTGCCAACTTAGCAACATTGCAGACCACTTTAGCTAAATTTTTTCACCTAACAAAGCGCCCAAACCTTATTTAGTCTCAAAGAATCGCCGGTACTGCCGGGTGAGCTTGATGTCTTGCTTTCCCTGCAGGCGTACACATAGCTCTCTCTCTCTCTCTCTCTCTCTCTCTCTGTCTCTCTCTCTCAAATTCAAATTCAAATTCAAATTCAAATGAGCTTTATTGGCATGACTTGCACAGTATTGCCAAAGCATTGTCCATTACATGAATAAGAAACAAATGATTATATAATAAATAAAACAAGAATAGATCTATGAAGTAAATAAGTACATGCATTTTCTTTTCTTTTTTTTCTTCACAACCAAGAAAAATACTTAAGACATTCCAAAAAAAAAAAACCATATATGTATATATATATATATACATAAACTTTGTACAACATGAAAGAAATGTTGGTGCTTCAGTTTTGTCCACTGGCTGACAGTCTTAGTTTGTGACAGGCTGATACATATATTGCTGCTGTTGCGATTGTTTTGGAATTTTCCCCTAAAATGTGACTCAATTTGTCTGCATTTGGCAATGCCATAAAATTTGGTTGAATTAGCTTGAATTTGGGTAAATATGCAGCTCTGATGTGGTGATAGTAATCACAGTGCAGTAGGAAATGTTCCTCTGTTTCCAGCTCTTTCTGCGAGCACAGTGAACACAGTCTCTGTTCTCGTGGCTGCCATCTTTGTCTTTGTCGTCCTCTCTCTATAGCCAGACAGTGATCACTCAGTCTGTACTTCGTTAGTGTCTGTCTTAATTTGTGATCTTTTACACAGCTCAGGTTTTCTGCTGGTTTGTATTCTCTTTTCAGCTGTAAATACAGCTCCATCTTCTTTTGTATTTTAGTGGCATCTTTCCAATAGACAATGTAGTTTTGTTTTTGTAGCTGTGTGATTTGGTTGGGCCGGATGGTGCTGTGCTGGTTTGGGTGTAGTTTGAGTACCAGCTGTAAAAGTGCGCTCTTCTGCAGGTTCTGCTCCTGCCACTGCAGGGCTTCAGCCTGGTAAGAGCTCGCAGCACTGCATTTCAGGTGCTGGTGGAATTTAATAGCTCTCTTTTGAATATTAATTAATAGTGGGTATTGTCCTAATTCAGCTCTGCACGAGTTGTTTGGGGTCGCTCTGTTAACTTTTAAGATGTTTTTACAAATTTGGGTGTGCATAATTTCAATTTCTTCTTTTTCCCATTTGGAGAAATCTTGGGTTTTTAGAGGTCCCCATATCTCGCTGCCATACAGGGCAATTGGTTCGATTATTGCTTTTAAGCCAGGTTTGAATAGGAATTTGGTACCGAATTGTATTTTTGATCATGTAGAAGACTCTCAGGGCCTTTGCTTTCAGTGCATTCACAGCCAGGTTGAAGCTTCCATTTGAGCTGATTTTTAGTCCCAGATAGGTGTATTCATGGGTGTGTTGAAGGACCTGCTGTCCTGCTCTGAAAGTGTGCTTATTTTCCTTACACCTGGGTCTCTTTTGAAAAATCATTATTTTTGTTTTTGTTAGATTCATTTTAAGAGCCCATGTTTGACTGAATGTCTCTATGATGTCGATGAGCTGTTGTAGTCCCTCTTTTGTTTTTGACAGAATGACTAAATCCTCTGCAAAGAGGAGACATTTGATTTCTGATTCAGCTAGGGTTGGGCCGGGGGCAGTCAAATTGTTTAATTTTTTGGCTAATTAATTTATATAAATGTTAAACAGAGTGGGGCTCAATGAGCAACCTTGTCTAACTCCTCGTCGTTGAGAGAAAAATTCTGTCGTTTTTTCCCTATTTTTACAGCACATGTATTGTTCTTATACATGGTACTGATTAAATCGAAAGTTTTCCCTCCAATCCCACTTTCCCGCAGTTTTAGAAAGAGTCCTTCATGCCAGATTGAATCAAAAGCTTTTTCAAAGTCAATAAAGCAAGCAAAGATTTTGGTTTTGTTTTGGTGTACATGTTTATCAATGATAGTGTGGAGGGTATAAATGTGGTCAGATGTTCTGTGTTTGGGCAGAAATCCAATTTGACTTTTCTCCAAGATTTTGTGGGTTTTAAGAAAGTTTTGTAATCGTATGTTAATAACCGAACAGAATATTTTCCCCAGGTTGCTATTGACACATATGCCTCTGTAATTGTTTGGCTCAAACTTGTCTCCTTGTTTAAAGATGGGTGTAATTAGGCCTTGATTCCAGGTGTCTGGAAAATATCCCACACTCAAAACAATATTGAATAATTTGGTTATTGCAGTTCTGAATTTGTCATTTGTGTATTTGATCATTTCATTTAATATTCCATCAATGCCACATGCCTTGTTGGGTTTCAGTGCATTTAGTCTGTCTGTTAGCTCATTTACTGTGATTTGGAAATCCAGGGGATTCTGATTGTCTTTAATTTTTTCTTTCAGGATTTCTAATTTGGTGTTTATTTCATTTTGAGCAGGATTTGTTTCAATTGTTTTGTACAGATTTTCAAAGTGTGTCCTCCATATGTTTTCATTTTGAATGGCCAATTCTTCCCTTTGTGGTCTGTAGAGAGTGTTCCAATTGTTCCAAAAGTTATTGGTATTTATTGATTCCTCCATTGTTTGAAATAATTGTTCTGTATGCTCTTCTTTTTTTTTGCTTTTAGAGTTTGTTTGTTCACTTTAAGAGCTTTGTGATATTGAAGGCGGAGGTCTTGGTTGTCAGGATCTCTGTGTTTTTTATTTGATAGATTACGAACTGTTGTTCTTATTATTTTACACTCATCGTCAAACCACTTTTCATTGGTATTTTTTGGTTTTCTTTTTGATGATTTTTTCAAATTGCACATGGATGCTGATTGGTGGAATATATCTGTAATGTCCTTTAGTGCCAGATTTATGCCTACTTTATTTTGTGGATATGTGTTAATTATAAATTTGTCCAATAATAGTTTGATAGTTTGACTTTCTATTGCACATTGATAGTTTTATTTGCTGTGTTTAGTCCATTTGTAGGATTGCTGTAGGTTTAGTAAATGAGAGGGGTGTCTGCACACTCCCTTGTTTTGAGCTGGTTTTAGGTAGAGTGTAATGTTACAGTGGGCTGACAGAGGTGTTTGAGGACTGACTGTGAATGCTCTGAGATGCACTTGATCAATGTCTGTGATGAAATAATCTACAGTACTGTTACCAAGAAAATAATTAAAGGTATAACAGTCTCCTCGTATGCGACCGTTCACTATATACAGGCCCAGTGACTGACAGAGCTGTAGTAGGCTTTTCCCACTTTTGTTTGTGAAGTTGTCATAATTATTTCTGAGGTGATATGAGGGCAGAGAGGGGCAGGTGTTTGTAATATATTTGTCTCCTTGTGTGTTGACAAAGTCGGGTTCATTTCCAGTTCTGGCATTTAAGTCGCCACATATTAAAACATTTCCTTTTGTCTGGAAATGGCAGATCTCGTCTTGCAGGATAGAAAAGGTGTCTTCATTGTAATAGGGAGATTCAGCCGGGCGTAAGTATGTGGCACACAAGAATATGTGACGGTCCGTGGACACAATATCTTTTTGGATTTTTAGCCATATGTATGATTTTCCGATTTGTATAGTTTTGATTGAGTCTATGGCTGTTCTGTACCATATCAGCATTCCCCCTGAGTCTCTGCCCTTTGTCACCCCTCTCAGTTTGGTTGATGGTAAAATTATTTCTCTAAACCCAATTGGGCAGCCAGTGGACAAATCTCTTACGTTCCATGTTTATTGTAGTATTATAATGTCAGAATTCAGAATTTATTTTTTGAAATCTGAATGTTGGCTCTTAACACCAAAAATGGAGGACCTAAGTCCTTGAACATTCCAACATGAGATTTTTAAGGAATATGAGTTCATTAATCACCTTTGTTATTTCAAAAACAAGACAAACATCAGTATGCTGAACCGATAGATCAAGTAGAATTTTTTAGAGAGTATGATACATATCTGAGAATATATCCATATATAGGTATTTTTTTTTACATATCTATACATATCTAAGAGATTCTTTTTTCTTTATACATATTTAAATAAAACACACACACACACATATGCACACATACATATGGGCTAAGTGTAAATATGCATGTATCGATACATATATACACATACATTTGTCAACCTTTTTTCTTTTTCTTTTTTTTTTTGCCAGCATGTGCTGGATGTTTCTGAGGTCTCTGGATTGAGATGGACTCGGCTGGCTGGTACTAGGGTTTACTAGTGATCTGCTGGCTGCTTCGGCGTAGCTCTGGCTGTCTGGGTGCTGCTCCTGCTGATGTTCATGTGGCTGATGGGGTGAAGGAGCTGCAGGCCTGCTGATGCGGTGTGTTCCAGGGTGATGCATAGAGCCTGTCATGGGGTTCCTCAGGTGGAGGTGGCGGTGATTTAAAGGGTGTCGTTGTAGTGACTCTACGGGGTGTCCAGGGGGTCGCTGCAGTGCGCTGGAGCTGCGGCTCAGTGCAATGTCCTTTAGGGTCTTGGCAAAGATGGGAACTGCCCTTCTGTGGAGATGGACATGGTCGTAAAGGCTGTTGAGATTCAGGGTGGGGTGTTGAGCCAGGTAAACATTGGGCTTTAGGGCACAGTCTCTAGACACTCTTGCGTTTATGCCTGATGGTGTCTGGGTGGAAATCAGAGTGCAACAGCAAGGTGAGAGGATGATTTTGGAGTTGGGGAAGTTGGAGAATGCTTTCTGCTACTAATGAGAGCTGTAGCTACTCTCTCTTGTTGGGCTCTCATGTCATTGGTGCCGGTGTGGATGATAATATGGCTGGGGGAACCCAGCTGTTCTTCACACAAGAGCTCCAGGGCCTTCTGTGTGTTTGGGCACCATATTTTCATGACGTTTCTTCTCGGGAACAGTTTCTTTTCATCAACAAATGTGCCATTCGAGTCCATTAGGAGTACGATCTGGGGCGTTGTTTGACTATAGGAGTCAGGGGGAGGAGCACTGCTGGGGTTGATGGCTGTGGTTGTTGGAGGAAGAGTCTGCTCTAAACTTTGCAGTTCTTCTCTTGTCTGTGTCAGTTGCTCCTTTAGAGCTGGCAGTTGTTTTCCATTTTCACTTGCTTTCCTTCTGTCTTCTCTTAGCTCTCTCATTTCTTCTCTTATTACAGACAGTTGTTTGTTGTACTCCTCTTTCTGATTTTTCAGTTCCTGAATTTCATCCTTTAGCATTGCTATGTCTTTCCTGTAATCCTCTTCTTTCTCTGCTGGATCCGTCTGCTGCACTGCTCCATGCATTGCTTCTCTCAGCTGCACCAGTTCCAGCTCCATCTCTCTGAATTTTTCTTTAATGTCGTTGATGATGTTGTGTAGAAGGGAGATCTCCTCACTGTCATCCCTGGATTGTTCATTTGTAGCTTGATGGGTGGAGATGGAGGTGTGTTCTGCCTGTTTTAGTGTATTAGTGTTGGTTCAGGTGAGCTTTTCCTTTAATTTGGAGGAAGTCCTTTTCAAATTTTTTCAGATTGCTCTGAATCATTACAGTCCCATTTTTGTATAGGTTCGCTGTTATCATGAGATCTAATTCTGAATCGTCCTCTTCTTTTACCTGCAGTTTCCATCCGTTACTGATGCCCTCTCTGATTACTGTGGGGTAATGCTGTCTAATTGCTGAGTGCCAGTCTTCTGGGTCTTCTGTATAAAATATGATGTTGCTGACCTCTCCGGTCTTATATAAATCAGTGTACAGTGTTTCTGGTTTGTCCCTGAGGAGCTTTTCTTTATGCTTTTTCTTTAAGATCTCATTTGTAGCTTTGTATGGGTAAGTTATAGGGATTGATTCAGTCACTGTTCAAATATTCTGACAGTTGCTGGCAGTTTGTTGTTGTTGTTTTTTGAATATGCAGATATCCACTATAGTAAGCCCTAATACTGAAGTTTAATTTGTCCAAAAAACTGTTTTTGTTTTTTAAAACTTTCCCCAAAATAAAGGTAGTTGACTGCAGACCTCAGTATATCTGTACTCACTGTACTTAGTTTTCTTTCTTCTCTTTCTTTTCTTCTCTTTTGAGGCAGTTGTATGACCTTTTGGGCCACTCTCAGCTAGCTGTCCTCTTTCTGTTTTTCTTGGTTAATTAAAAATCTTCTTTCAAGTAATATAGGTAGTAGGAAGTCTTTCTACTCATCAATTCATCAAAACTGAATGTCTGTCTTATCTTAAAACAACATAAAAGATAAAATAATCAGGAGCTCATTTTCTTGCTGCTGCTCACACGGAATTCTTCTCTCTCTCTCTCTCTCTCTCTCTCTCTCTCTCTCTCTCTCTCTCTCTCTCTCTCTCTCTCTCTCTCTCTCTCTCTCTCTCTCTCTCTCTCTCTCTCTCTCTCTCTCTCTCTCTCTCTCTCTCTCTCTCTCTCTCTCTCTCTCTCTCTCTCTCTCTCTCTCTCTCTCTCTCTCTCTCTCTCTCTCTCTCTCTCTCTCTCTCTCTCTCTCTCTCTCTCTCTCTCTCTCTCTCTCTCTCTCTCTCTCTCTCTCTCTCTCTCTCTCTCTCTCTCTCTCTCTCTCTCTCTCTCTCTCTCTCTCTCTCTCTCTCTCTCTCTCTCTCTCTCTGCAGAGAGGCAGAGCTTAATTCAGTAAAACACAGATATTGTTGCTTGCTTCTCTAATTTTACATGCAAGTATAGCCAAAATCACAGCACAGCTATTGTCATTATCTTATGGGTATTTTATTTAATCAGACAACGGCTCGATTATAATGATTTTTGTGCAGATTAACATCTTGGAAGGGAGAGCTGGTTATGTAGACTAGTCTTATTGGGTCGCGTTTCAATCACTTTTTCATATTCATTCCGTTGTCTGCCAAAATAAACAGTAAAATATATAAATGAAACTGTTTTATTGAGAATTTAGCTGCATCAAATTACAGTATGTGAACACAGAGAGGCAAACAAATGTAATAATAAACAATATAAGCTATATACATTTTGCATGTTGAGAAGAAGTGAGCTGCCCTGTCCTGCAAAAATGTAAACAGGTTTGTGTAAGTAAATTGCTCAGTGCAAAGAAAGAAAAGTATTGGGAACATTGTATTTCTTTTTTTATGTGTCTAATAGACATGATCAAGTTCTTTGAACAAACATCTATTACCTTTGAAAAATGTCTAGTCTTCATGATGTTGACTATGGTTTCAAAAAATAATAAACATACATTTACATAAAGTATCCATATTTATCCATGCCCATGTTGAGTATTAACAACTTGAAAAGTATTAATTGAAGGTACATTAAAAACAAATAAAAATGTGTGATTAATTGTGATTAATCGCGAGTTAACTCATGACAATCATGCGATTATTCACAATGAAATATTTTAATCGATTGACAGCACTATATATATATGTATTTTTTTTATTTATTATTATTTAGGTCATATGCTATAATTTGGGAACAGATGTTTTTTTTCAATCGATGTTTCATTCGAAGGCTTGTCCTTCAGTCTGATTGTGTTTGCATTTTTCAACGTTATTTCTCGTAAAACTTTTCAGTTTGCTGCATTTTCGTTGTGTTTAACTTAGTTTATTTATATATTTGTCTTACAGTTTAAAAATATTTAAGGAAAGGCTGTTTTTGACTATTTATTTTGTTTACGTTGTTTTCACAAAACAAAGTTACCATGTGACTTTGCCCATAGGCCTACTATCAAAGTTGCTCTTTGTGATATATTTTTTTGTTTTAATTTATTTACCAAACTGTGTGTTTTATTATTGTTAGCAAGTTCATAAGTTGTGATTTGTATGAATGTTATATTTTTATGAATAAATTACGAATATTTAGTAAGGCTCCATGCGTTTTTCTCCCCCGAAACATTCATAATCATACCTTTTATCGGAGTCGTTTTATGCGTGTGCAAGTTCTTAAAGTCTATTGTTAACGCTTATTATTATGGTTTAGTATTTTTCTACAATGTAAAACAATGTTACAAATAACATTCTTTCTCAGCCCTTAAACTCAAACTGCCTCCCCTCATATTTTCTAAAGTAATTAAATTAATATAATAAACAGGCGATTAGTCGTCTAATGACTTTAATGAATGACTACTAGTCGACTAGGAAAATCTTTAGTCGGGGGCAGCCCTAGACCTGACTCTAGTGCTCAGAGCATTACAGCAGGGCCTATTTTAGCCTTTGCAATCAGTTTAGCTGAAGTTTCTAGGAATTAAAACTCAGCTCCTGCTTGCACTGGCCTGCGTGCTCAAGGTTCCTACTACTCTCTTCAGGAATCAGGCGGTTAACCTGCAAGCACTGTCCCCGGAGGAGGCAGACCCAGCCCTAGCTTTGCTCTGTCCTGTCTGAGCCTTGAGATGGTACGTGGACTGGCCACAAAGCTTCAGGAGCTCAGATCATCTCTTTGTCTGTGTCGGAGGCTGGCAGAAGGGAAATGCTATATCTCTAAGCAGAGGATGGCCCACTGGATAGTGGATGACATTACACTGGCTTATCAGGCACAGGGTGTGCCCTGCCCATTCAGGTCGCAAGCTCACATTTAGGAGTGTGGCATCCTCCTGGGCACTAGCTCGTGGTGCCTCGCTGACAGTTATTTATAGAGCTGCGGGCTGGGTGACCCCCCAACACATTCTATAGCCTTCTTGTAGAGCTGGTATCCTCCTGTGTTCTCATCTCAAACGGGTAGAAGCACTGAGAGACCCCAGTTTAGTGTCGGCTTGCTAAAACCACTCCAGAGAGTCTGTACTGTAGACTGTGGGATTACAAATGTTATTTAAATGTTTAATTTAGATTCTTATTATTCACTTCCTGACTAAGAAATTGTCAGGCAATTCAGGTGCTTGAGATCGCTTCCTGACCATTGAGCGTGAGATACATCTGTGCCTTTGTCTCTATGATAATGTTAAGTTAAATGAGTCAGACCACTGAGGCTCTCTGCAAATGGCTTTCGGATCCCCTGGCCCAGACGTGGATTCGTTAGGTTGATTGGATTATGGCTTTCGGATGCCCTGGCCCAGACGTGGATTCGTTAGGTTGATTGGATTAGTGTCTATGCATTTGAATAACTATAATGTTGCCACGGAAAGTTTTCCACCTCCAAAAGTCCCTCCTCCAAAAATACCTATAAGACACCCTGTAAATTACTTGAGATTGAGATTTCGATGACTTCAGATACCAACAGCTTGTGTTCTCAATAAAATAATCCTGCTGACGATCCAATCCGAAGTCTCCTGGTCTAGAGTTTTCTACACTTTAGAAGAACCAAGTTCACAACAGATGGTGCCGTGACCCGGATAGAGTTCCAGCTTCCTCACCTGAAAACTTCCAGCTGAACAAAGATTCCCAGACTGAATTTTTCTCTCAACCAAGGGTTGTGGTGAGTGCTGTCTCTAATCCAAAAGAACCTAAGACCAGTACAAATGTTGTATACTCTGTGCCGTCAGAGAAGAGTTAACATACATCTGTAGGGTTTGTTTAACTAAGTTTATCCTCTAAAGTTTTTCTTTTAGAGATGAAAGTTATCCTCTGTTTCAGGCAGGGAAGGTTAGCATTACGTGCTAATAATTTTGATATTGGTTATCCTCTGTTCTTTCAGGCAGGGAAGTTTTGGCATTACGTGCTAATAATTGGTTATCCTCTGTTTCAGGCAGGGAAGGTTAGCATTTCGTGCTAATAATTTTGGTTTATCCCCTAAAGTTTTTCTTTAGAGATGAAAGTTATCCTCTGTTTCAGGCAGGGAAGTTTTGGCATTACGTGCTAAAAAGTGGTTATCCTCTGTTTCAGGCAGGGAAGGTTAGCATTTTGTGCTAATAATTTTGGTTTATCCTCTGTTCTTGTAGGCAGGGAAGTTAAGTGTGAAGTGTTGGTGATTTGGAAAGTTAACAATAGTTAAGCTTTTTTAACAAGTGTACCCTCTGTTGATCAGAGAAGTTTTTTTTGTTTAGTGTTTGTTGGTGTGGTACAGAAGAAACTTACAAAATGGTTAGAAGGAATGCTAGGCTGATTCCAACCACAGAAAAGAGTGGTCTTGCGACTCCTTTGTGGTCAGATAGTGAATTCAAAACGCTGTTAGGGGAACAAATGGACCTAATAGTCACTGAAAAAGTTAGACAAGAACTAACGCAGAAATATGAGATTCATCCAGCCAAGACTTGGTCGGTAGATGAGTGTAAAAAGGTTCTAGGAGCAAGTATTCGTAAGAACAATGTGAAAGGCATTATCTGTTGTCACAGAGAATTCAGTGTAACACTAGCTACACAACAGTCTCAGCGTAACTCAGAGCTAGAGAAACAGAACAATGAACTCCGTGCTAGAGTATCCACTTTGACTAAGAAATTGAACCTCAAGAAAGCTGCAGCAAAAACTGATGTGAAAGTTAGTCAGCCTGATAACATTTACCTGGATTTACAAGCGTTTTTTGAAACAGATGTAGCTCTCCAATCAGTAACTGATGTGCCTGTAAATTCAGTCAATGTGTGTGGTGCTAGGAGAAGATCTCAGGGAATTGAGGAAACTGATAGTGTTCTTCTCAATTCTTCCGTTGTGCAAATACAAACTGTTGCCAAAGCTTTATGTCCTAAAGATATAGAGAGACTATCTCAGAGTTTACCGTCAGCGCGCACACATTTTTCTGAATTTAGAAGAACATTGATCAGTAAAATGCGTCTTTATGACATGTCGTTGGCAGAAGTCACGCAGCTGATGTCACAAATTCTAACTGAATCTGAATGCAACAGTTTTGAATCTGCTGTTGCTTCTGAACTGCGAAATGCCAGTAAGGGTGATTTAAGAAGGTATTTTGAAAATCCTAAAGAATATCTTAGGACCCAAAATAGATTGGTCTAGAATTACTACCTGTGTGCAAAGGAAAGAAAAAACATACAAATTGTATTTAAATGTTTAATTTAGATTCTTATTATTCACTTCCTGACTAAGATTGTCTAGCCATGAGATTGCTTCCTGACCATTGAGCGTGAGATACAGCTGTGCCTTTGTCTCTATGATAATGTTAAGTTAAATGAGTCAGACCACTGAGGCTCTCTGCAAATGGCTTTCGGATCCCCTGGCCCAGACGTGGATTCGTTAGGTTGATTGGATTATGGCTTTCGGATCCCCTGGCCCAGACGTGGATTCGTTAGGTTGATTGGATTAGTGTCTATGCATTTGAATAACTATTATGTTGCCACGGAAAGTTTTCCACCTCCAAAAGTCCCTCCTCCAAAAATACCTATAAGACACCCTGTAAATTACTTGAGATTGAGATTTCGATGACTACAAATACCAACAGCTTGTGTTCTCAATTAAAGAATCCTGCTGACGATCCAATCCGAAGTCTCCTGGTCTTCTCTTCTGAGTTTTCTACACTTTAGAAGAACCAAGTTCACAACAAGACCCTGTCAAGCTCCTCCATCCCTTCAGTAGCCAGACGTGGTGGAGCATCGGACGCCAGGCCCTCACACAATGAATCTGTGAGAACCGTTAGAGGGCTGGGTTCCAAATCAAGTGACCTAAGTGGATCCCATATGTGTAAATTCCACGGTATATCTTAGAGCCCATGTTTCCCTGCCAGAATTTCTGCCATTTCCCAAGAGGGTTACAACTACCTCTAAATCTATCATATGAACCTAAATGGTTATTCATGTGTAAAGCCTCCCGAAATCTCCTTCGGGAATGATGGGAGCTGAGATGTCACGTCTTGTCACCACTGCTGAGCGGCCGGGTCACCGGCTCGGCTCCTCAGCGAAAATCTGAGTATGTGTCGCACCTGCTGCCTAATTATACTCATGCTGTGATTAGTGGCAGCTGGATGCAACAGCTGGATGTCACCGACGTGACATCTCCATATCCTCCTGCAGGGATCAAGTGTCTCATATATAACTGGGACGTTTTCTTACTTCTTACTACATCATACTCCTTGTATATTAAACCACATGCCTCATGTAGGTCGAAGCAAGAAATTTACACCAAGCTGTAAAAAAGCAACAACACATGCACAGACATATAGCTGTAAATCAAACTTTAAATAGAGGTTTTGAATGCCTGTGATATTGTTTCGCAACATTTTGTTTGTCACACTTTATTTTAAGGTCCAATTCTCATCAATAACAAACAATTAACTACAACTTTTGCTTCAATAAACTCCTAATTTGCTGCTTGTTGATAGTAAGGTAGCTGTTAAGTTTAGGTACTGGGTAGGATTATGGATATAGACTATGGTCATGCAGAATATGTGCTTTATAAGCACTAATAAACAGCCAACATGTTAATAATAGGCATGCTAATAAGCAACTACTTAGTAGTGAGAATTGGTCCCTATATTAAAGTATTACCCATTTTCTTCAGGTAAAACCAAATTATTAAGTTCATGAATGTTTGTACTTTAAATTGCTAAAAACATTCTGTATTCGTCTGAAGTTTAATTTACACCAGTTTATTCCAAGAATGGGAGCCATATACATAGCTTTATATATTTTATTTCAAGCTTTATATATTTTTACTTACCTCTATTGACTATGTTTACTTCAATTCATTCAGCTATGGTAACAATTATAAAAAATGTGAGAAGTTCATGAATGTTTGTACTTACTTTAAATTGCCAAAAAACTTTCTGCATTCGTCTGAAGTTTAATTTACACCAGTTTATTCCAAGTATGGGAGCCATATTTATATAGCTTTCTATATTTTATATCGAGCTTTATATATTTTTTACTTACCTATATTGACTTACCTCTATTGACTATGTTTACTTCAATTCCTTCAGCTATGGTGCTCCAACGTGCAGAAGGCCTTATTTGAGGAGGAAGAGAAAGTCAAAAACCTCTCTCAGAAAGTAAAGGTCCTGGAGAAAGCCAACAATCACCTTAGGGACAAGGTGAAGAACATGAAACGTCTCTTGAGGCAGGCCAAACGTAAGACCAAAGAGCCGTTTCAAAGCTTCAAACAGTTTCAGGAAGCTGAACCAGAGTTACCACATCAACAACCGGACACCACCCAGGATCAAAAACCCCCTCCCAGGAAAACCCTGCCCCAAAAAGCTTAAGAACTAAAAGCCATTCCTGCAATGGAATAATATTGATTACAGAAAATTACAGTGTAGACTGTAAACTACAGTGTAAACTAACTTTTCTTTACTGACTTCAGATGGTTTAGACAAACAGCTTTTTCATATAACTGGTTGTATAATATAATTAAAAGCTACAACAGCAAAACAATGTTTTGACTTCACAATCACCACATTATCCTTTATCGAAATGTAAAAATATTGTTAGATTGCAATTTTTAACCACAACGTGAGGTTAAAGCCAATAAAATCCACATAGGGTTTTATTTTTTTTTTATTTTTTTTTGGTGAAAGCAAAATCATTCTGATAAGAAGCATGTTTTTTGTTAATCAGGCAGAGCCTGGCAAGATACAACACAGTGTTTTGAATTTATTTGGACAGGTGTTTATATGGAAATACATATTGGCACAACGTTGCAACACTGACCTTCAGTCTACTAAATAAATACATACGTACATAAATTTAGGAAAATAATAAACTGTTTCCCGTTACCGTAGAAGTCTTTCAGTATAAAACCCCAAGAAACATTTACTGTCAAAGAATGTTCAAGACAGACCAAAAAAATCTGGTGTTGAGATTTTTTTGTAGAAGTGTTTCCATACATAAAGTCTTATTTGACATTTTATGGCTAAAATATAACCTTGAGAGTCAATCTACATCCTTTTTACATTTGATTCCATTTTTTGTATGTAATCATTTCAAGTTTTGTATTAGTTTCATATGAGTTTTATAAATGCAAACAGGGTGTTGAGCACTTGCTATATAATCTTTACTCAGTGAAATCTTAAAGTGAAAATGTTCATAATTTAAAGAACAATTTACTGGCAAGGTTTTGAAACAGTTATTTTTGTTAATTTGTTATTTTTCTTTTTGTTAATCTGAACTGTCAATTATTGTTTCCTGTTTAACACATTCACATGTATGCCAATGAAAATTTGTATAAATGTCACATTTTCTTTAATTTTTGTCTATTATACATTGTTTTATATATATATATATATATATATATATATATATATATATACATATACACACAAATCATACAAATGTATTTAAAGGTGATGTATGTATTTTTGTCCAAATAATGTTTTCTGGATTGATAATATCCTGATAAATTTTATACAAATAAGTAAATAACTTGCTTTGAATAAAAGTGTCTGCCTAATAGCGTAAATATAAATGTCACAGGTTAAGGTAAATGGTAAGGTGTCTTGATTACTTTGATTCATATACAAGCTGTCAAATATGCTCTTGCCAGGCTATAACCTGAACTTCATCCAAAATTGATATTTTAAGATGACCCATATTACAGTTTCAACAGGAAGTCCTTCAATGCAGGACATGACTGTTCATTAATTCATTTAAATGGGCTTGATTGTCCCATTTAATTGGATTGATATGTTGCATCCAGAATGTACAATATTTCATTCAGTCCAAAACACCACACTTCTGAGACCTGAGAAAGATATCCTGCTTCTTCTCCTATCAAATATCTGGAATTTGGAAGTCCTTGGAGGAACATTGTTTCCAAACACATACACACATTAGCCAAAATTTCTTACTCAGACTGAGAACAATTTTAGACCATACCTGTAATGAGAGGGGTCAGTGGCGTTGAGATCCAAATGCAGCTTTATTAATATAAACACAAGAGGAGATCAGACAGGCAAGGTTCGGAAACAATAGCAGGTGTAGCGTAGACAAGGCAGATTAATCAACAGGGGCAATGTAATGGTCAGGGCAGGCAGCAGACAGAGAGGATATCAAAAGGCAGGAAGGGTCAAAAGGCAGGCAGCAAACGGCCAGAGTCGTAAAAACAGTCCAGGTAATAAACAGGGAAACACACTTGGGGTAAATGCTCGGAAATCTCAGACAGGGCTAAACAAGACTTCGCAATGAGAGAGATGAAGTCCAAGGCTTATAAAGCGTGCCTGACGGAGTGAAGCTGTGTGATTAGTGCAAATGAGTGATTAGTGACAGCTGTGTGATTAGTGCAAATGAGTGATTGTGACAGCTGTGTGATATGCAGCTGTAATGTGGTGCAAGAGACAATGTGGTGAGTGGGCATGAGCTCATGAACCGGATTCGTGACAGAGCCCCCCCCCCCCAAAGAGCAGCTTCCAGACGCTCCACACATAGAACAATCCAGGTGGAGCGGAGTTGGAATCGGGGGAGGAGATGGAGGGCCAGGTCCATGTGGGGCAGACGAGACCAGAGCCCACCAGGGCGGAGCAGACGAGACCGGAGCTCACCAGGGCGGAGCAGACGAGACCCATGGCAGAGACTGGGACCTAGAGGAAACTGAGACACAAGAGGCAGAGAGAGCACATATAGTCTCAAGGACCGAGGCCGGGAGTTTAAGTGGCGATGGTAGATCCAGGGCCTCGGGCAGCCATGATGGTTCATGGGACTCCATGGGCCATGGCGGGTCCGGGGTCTCCGTGAGCAATGGCGGGTAGCTCCCCCCCCAAAAAGGGGAAATCCACTACCTCAGGGATGCACTCTGGAGGCGTGAACGTCAGGGGGTATTCTGGACGTGCTGAGTCTCGGGGGCGCTCGGGAGGCGCTGAACTGGAAGGAACCAGCAGGGGCTCTGGGGAGCCGGAAGGAACCAGCAGGGGCTCTGGGGAGCCGGACGGAACCAGCAGGGGCTCTGGGGAGCTTGCAGAGTCCACTCCAGAGCCCGATCCATCTCAGGAGCTCGCAGAGCTCGCTCCCCAGAGCCCCTGCTGGTTCCGTCCCTGGAGCGGACTCTGCGAGCTCCTGGGACGGAGCGGGCTCTGGCAGGTCATCGGAGACGTGAAGTGACTCTGGCAGGTCAGCGGAGACGTGAAGTGACTCTGGCAGGTCAGCGGAGATGTGAAGTGACTCTGGCAGGTCAGTGGAGACGTGAACGGATTTTGGCAGGTCAGCGGAGACGTGAATGGATTCTGGCTTGGCAGGCCTGTTATGAGGCTCAGGTAGATCAGCGGTGACTTGATTGGGCTCACAATGAGAAGCGGTGACTTCACCGGATTCATGAATGGCAGTAATGATGTGACCGGTTGCTGTGGCCGCCATTTTGTGCATGCGTTCTGGTGCGTCCGCCACCTTAGTTTCAGATGCGGTGTTGCGTTCCTCCTCTGCGACACCCACAGTAAATGAGGAGCCAGCATACAACAAGGCACAGTCCATGAGGCCCCTCAAACTGCCATTAAACTCTCCTCCAGGAAAAAGAGATTCGTGAAACAGGGGTTTGATATGTCTATTGAGTCCGAAATGAAACAAGACTTTAATCAGAAATTCATTGTACAGCGGTACCTGAAATGACAGCTCACAGAACTGGTGAATATACTCCTCAATAGACAGGCCACCCTGGCGAAGATGTAGGAGTTGGTCTATTGAGTCCGTGGTTGGGCTGGGTAGCCGAAATAAAGCCGCTGGATCTGAGGTGGCAAAGTCTTCTGTGAGAGTCTTCAGAGATGAAGTCCAAGGCTTATAAAGCGTGCCTGACGGAGTGAAGCTGTGTAATTAGTGCAAATGAGTGATTGGTGACAGCTGTGTAATTGGTGCAAATGAGTGATTGGTGACAGCTGTGTGATTAGTGCAAATGAGTGATTGGTGACAGCTGTGTGATATGCAGCTGTAATGTGGTGCAAGAGACAATGTGGTGAGTGGGCATGAGCTCATGAACCGGATTCGTGACAATACCAAAGGTGTAAAGACTGGTCAAAGGCGTGTGGATCCAAGTGCAGTAATATTTATTTAGACAGAATCAAACAGGCAATGGTCAGCGGGCAATAACAGGAATATCAGAGGCAGAGCAGAGCCGTAAACAATACCAGGCGGGGGTCGAGGTCACAAGCACAGGTTCAGAGTTCCAAGGTAAGGCAGTCCGGGGTCAAACACAGAAGTAGCAATCAGAGGGAATGGTAAATGCTCAGAAATGTCAGCCGGGGCAAGAACAAGACTTTGCGGTGAGTGCATGTAAGAGTGCTGCTTAAATGTGTGTGTGTGAATGAGGTGCAGGTGTGGTGAGACAATCAAGGCTAATGAGTGATTGGTGTAATGGTGGATGGGAATGTGTGAGTGCAGTGCATGATGGGAGATGCAGTCCATAGGTGATGTGCAGCTGTAGTGTGGTGCAAGAGATGTAGTGAGTGGCAACCAGATTCATGACAAAAGGGATCATAAAGGCTGTTTTGTTTTCTCCCTGTATTTGAGAAATGAAGATAATTTATGACTTATTCAATGTGATGCTAAGCCAAATATAAAGTGCAGAGTGACATATTTTCCTCAGATCCCAATATTTCCTCTAATGTTTTTTGAAAACATAAAAAAAAAAAAAAAAACATATAGTTGATCATGGATTTTTTTTTTTTGGCAGATCCGTTGCTTGATAATTTTTTTCTCAACGCTATTTCCATGAGTTTCAAACCCCTTCATTTCCATATGTGTTTGACTGTTCATTAAAAAAAATGTATTTTTCTGTGCTGTATGTGTGTGTGTGTGTGTGTGTTTGGGGGTTACTTTGAATGACTGAGCCTTAAAAGACTTTACAACATGTTCTATTTTGCAATCAACTGAGAAAAACGGACAACCAACTAACAACTGGACCAGGTTCCGGGATTTTGGTGAACTAAGCTGCAACTAACAAGCAGAAGCAGAAAAGGCCTCTGGTTACAGTAGCAGCAAGGACACAATAAGAGATAAGACTGGTTTTACGACCAAAAGGAATTAGGATAATTTTACCTTCACTTAGTTCACTTTTAAACAGACACACAAGGCCCATATAAAATAAATCCTTCCAATTAATTCATAGAAAAAACTTTCTTTGAATGAACATGCATATCCCCATGAGACTGTGTGTATTATTAGGGCCCAAGCCAGAAAGGCGCAGGGCCCTATTGTTTTCCTTAGGATTCTTTTTATTTTATTTTATCAACTATCTGGGCATTTTTGGGGGGCTTAACATGGTCAAAAACTCTTGAAAATTTGCACACACATTGGAACCCGCGGCAGTTAGGACGCCGCTGAGGCTGGGACCCGGGCGTGGCACAGAGGCTCTACGGCGCCCCCTGGAACACCATCAGAAAACTTGATGTGTAGCTCACACATACTTGCACGTATTCATATGAAACTCGGTACACATATAGATCTTATCGAGCCGAACAACTTTTGCATGTCATGGGCTCTGCCCAACAGGAAGTCGGCTATTCAGGGCTGTTTAAAAAGCACATGCTCTGGAATTTGAAATACTCCTCCCAGGATTTTCAACACACGAGCACCAAACTCGGTGAACGTGATCTCAAGACATTGGGGATGCTAAATTGCGGAGGGATTTTTGATATCTCGAACGGTTTGCCCGTGGCGAGGCGATGAATTTATGGCGAGAATTGAGAGACAGGAAGTGTCTAATAAAGTCCACATACATTGTCTGATTTTGATCACACTTCAGTGGTTTGTTCGGTGTATGAAGCTGATCGCATCAATGTGACAATTATGAGGCAAAGTTATAGCGCCAACAACTGGCAGCAGGAAGTGTGTGATTTTCAAAATGCTTTGAATTCACCATCTTACTTTTACCCAATTTGCTTCAAACTTCATCAGAATACTGTAAAAACACGGCCGATGTGAAACTGTGAAGGAAATATTGATATCTAAAATACTGTTGCCATGGCAACGTGTCAACCCTTAATATTCTTTTTTGGGTGATTTTGAGGCTATCCGGGCATTTTTGGGGGGCTTAACATGGTCAAAAACTCTTAAAAATTTGCACACACATTGGAACCCGCGCCAGTTAGGACGCCGCTGAGGCTGGGACCCGGGCGTGGCACAGAGGCTCTACGGCGCCCCCTGGAAAACCATCAGAAAACTTGATGTGTAGCTCACACATACTTGCACGTATTCATATGAAACTCGGTACACATATAGATCTTATCGAGCTGAACAACTTTTGTGTCACATGTCATTGGCTCCGCCCAACAGGAAGTCGGCTATTCAGGGCTGTTTAAAAAGCACATGCTCTGGAATTTGAAATACTCCTCCCAGGATTTTCAACACACGAGCACCAAACCCAGTGAACATGATCTCAAGACATTGGGGATGTTAAATTGCGGAGGGATTTTTGATATCTCGAACGGTTTGCCCGTGGCGAGGCGATGAATTTATGGCGAGAATTGAGATACAGGAAGGGTCTAATAAAGTCCACATAAATTGTCTGATTTTGATCACACTTCAGTGGTTTGTTCGGTGTATGAAGCCGATCGCATCGATGTGACAATTATGAGGCAAAGTTATAGCGCCACCAACTGGCAGCAGGAAGTGTGTCATTTTCAAAATGCTTTGAATTCACCATCTTACTTTTACCCAATTTGTTTCAA
Organism: Gymnocypris eckloni scoliostomus; assembly: GCA_027564155.1. Classification (NCBI taxonomy): domain Eukaryota; kingdom Metazoa; phylum Chordata; class Actinopteri; order Cypriniformes; family Cyprinidae; genus Gymnocypris; species Gymnocypris eckloni. Next base: position 29,155,408 of record CM050431.1, read on the forward strand.
ACTTCATCAGAATATTATAAAAACACGGCCGATGTGAAACTGTGAAGGGAATATTGATATCTAAAATACTGTTGCCATCGCAACGTGTCAAACCTCAATATTTTTTCTGGTGATTTTGAGGCACTTAAGTTATTTAGAATTTCATAAAACTCAACACACACATCAGTATTAATTATAGATAGACACTGGCAAAAGCTCATTAACGGGCGTGGAGGAGGCACTCTATAGCGCCACCTTTTGTCAAAACATGGGGAGTTAATTTTAGCTACAGTCACCAAACTCAGTACATATATTGTTCTCATCAAGCCGGACAACTTTCTAATTTACACTCATTAGCTACGACCAACAGGAAGCCGGCTATTTTTATTTTAATGTCAATTTAATCAATTTAATGTCAATAGCCCGACTGGTAAACACAATAGCCCCGGGACGACGTGCTAGCGATTTTGCTAGAATTGCTTAATTTGCTGGAATTGAGAACCGCTGCTGTAACTATAGTTCAATAATATTGTTTTAAACATTAGTTAATTCAAAACTAACAGACTAAGTACTAACATCATATTTTTACTGTATTTGTGTAAGTTTTTTTATTTTAGGTCATGGTACAGTAACAAATGTACATTAACACATTTTTTTTATAATGTAGTAGTCAATTTTGAACATAATAATATTAACTAAGATTAATAAATGCTATAAAAACTATTGTTCATTTTAACTTATATAATGTTAAAAGCTAAAACCTTATTGAAAACGGTTTGTTACAAAAGTTGAATATATTTTTCTCTGTGTGTGTGAGAGAGAGAGAGAGAGAGAGAGAGAGAGAGAGAGGGAAGAGAGTGACTATTATTAATAAATGTTGTATAATTATTGTTCATGTTAATTAATATAGTTAATGCTAATAACTGAAACCTTATTGAAAGTATCATGTTAAAAGCTAAAAACCTTATTGAAAAGTTTTATATATTGTTATTTTGTGTGTGTGTGTGTGTGTGTGTGTGTGTGTGTGTGAGAGAGAGAGAGAGGATAGATAGAAACTAACATTAGTAAATGCTGTATAATTATTGTTCATGTTAATTAATATAGTTAATGCTAATAACTGAAACCTTATTAAAAGGATTACCAAAGTTTTATTTTTTGTGTGTGTGTGTCCTGATGGCTCGGATTAACCCTTTCATTGCTGTATCCTTTAAATCCAAACTGCTAGAGGGTTACTGTAATGCATGTGCC
>CM050432.1:600000-774033 GCA_027564155.1 Gymnocypris eckloni scoliostomus
GACGGCACCCATTCACTGCAGAGGATCCACTGGTGAGCAAGAGATGTAATGCTAAATTCTCCTAATCTGTTTTGATGCAGAAACAAACTCCTCTACATTTTTAATAGCCTGATGGTGAGTACATTTTCATCATTTTCATTTTCGAGTGACCTATTCCTCCAACTATAAAATCAGGAGTCTCTAGCTTGACAAGCTGCTATGGTCAAAGTGACCTACACATTAGTTTCTGTTTCAGAGTAATTCTTGTTTCTGTCTAGCAGAGGAGAACATGAGAGGTTTTTCCCCTGACAGGACATTGGGTGATGGGTGTTTGTGGTGGCACTGACCCTTTGCTCGGCCATCTGAGCCCAGAGACCTCTTGCCATTTAGATCCCCGGCCTCCTCACAAACACCAGACGGCAGTCCTTTACTCTGGCACAGCTACATAACCATTGCAACTGGCCAACATTTTAATTTGAATGTGATGAAGGGCCATAAATTGGAGTCGTTTTGTGCTGAAACAGGACGAGATGGAGCTGAATTTGTACAGAACACATATGCTGTGAGTTCACGTAACCAAACCAAAAACATCTACTACAAATTTTGAAATACTTTTCAATAAGGTTCGATTTCTTAACAGTAGCTGAATTATTTTACAGCATTTATTACAGTGTGTTAATTGCATTAATTTATTGACTATGTTTTATTGTTTATTCATAACACCTACTTCATGAACCTTAATGTAAAATGTCACCAATTTATAATGAATCACAGAGCAAATGTCATGTAAAAGTCATTATAATACTAATACTACAACTAGTACCACTACTAATAATTAATACAATTATACATTTGATTTGTACTGTATTTTTGCATTTTGGAAATAATATGTATTATATTATCAACATTACATACAAGAAAAAATATATGATGCTACTACTATTTATTTATTTATTTTTATTGTAACATTTATTATTAATAATATTATTATTAAATACTTAACAATAGATAACATGAAAATATATGTACTACTACTACTAATAATAATATTGTATATTATATCAATAATGAATAAAATAAAATAAGTGTATATAATTTTACCATAATATTTTATAAGAATAATAAGTGCACACACTGAACCAATCATTTGACTATACTGTAAGACATGCCATTTATATTCATAGCGCCCTGTGCTAAACCAATCCAAACCTTAAATCCATTATTATGAGTGGAGAGACAAGCGCTTCATTCACTTAAATGAACTTGAAACGGGTGTCAGTAAGTGGATCACTGGCACTGAATAAAAATGAGCAATACTGTCACTGATACGATGAAACATGATGTTTCATAACGTTTGATAAAAGAACTTCAAGATTGAATGTACTTCAAATTCAAAGCTAAATTGATGTTTGCAGTGGCACTGCATCTAATGACCTACCAGTTGCATCTGGCAGGAGAGAATCATCTAAGTGATTTTCAAGGAAAAAGCACGATACAAAAGAGCAGCTTTTCTCTAGAGAAATAAGAGCAAAATTCTCAGAAAATCACTTTAAATGATGAAACCTATTTCAACAAAGCAAACCAAAGTTTTCAAAGTCTCTTCAGGGTTCAGATACTAAAGTAGCAGAAAGCATCGCGGTAAGCCTAATCGCCTCGGAAAAAAAGGTTACTCTTACCCAATACAAACTTTTCTATCAAAGGAGGCAATAAATGCACATTCACAGGAATTTAACTGCACGTTCTCTTTAAAGGATTCATGGATTTGGCAGATAAAAGCATCAGTTAATTAGCAACCCGTTAATGCACTAGAAGGGCATGTTGTTTTCTGACCCAGCTGCCATTGATTCCTAACCGTGTGTTGACGACTTGAAGTGAAGCTGTTTAAAGCATGCGCACAATGAGTCAATAAGCCCTTGTCAATCACAACGTCATTTCAGGCAATCGATTCACTACGATTCCCAACAAAAACAAAACGGACAACGCTGAGTGTGATATCGACCACATATGATCCTGAAAACATAACAAAACTGAGCGAGTGTCTATTTAGACTGTGGTTCAAACTAGTCCAAACCGACCTGGAGGGCAAAACAGCTGCAGAGTGCTGTATTTGGGATAACGGATCTAATTCCAGGGGTTTATTGATTGCCTTAAAAACACCACAATTAAGGTTAGGACATAATGAAGTGCAAAATATCAGCCTGTACTGTGATACAAAGGGTGAACATCCCTAAATAGCACTATGAATCACTGGAGGCTAGTAAAAATAGAAAACATTACTAGAAAGCACTCGCAGGTTTTACTCATGGTTCAGTGTGAGGCACATGTGAAACAGAGAAAGAGATTTTAAAAAAAGGACAATGCGTCACACCGGAAAATATCTAGCTGAAGTGGAAAAAAATCTTTTATTTTTATTTTTTTTTATTTCAAATAACGGAAAATCGTTATTTGCTTTAGTAAGTCTGAGTGGGGTAAGCTCAATTTTGACTTAAATTGTTGCACAGAGAAATGAAATAAAAATATATATGAAAATAATAAACCGAATAATTTTTCAGGACATCTGCTATCTTCTGAAAAAAATAATAATAATAATTCTACGATTAAAAAAGAAAATATATATGACTGCATATTTCCATAAACCCGTGAAGAAAAGGTTTAATATTAAATGTAGTAGCATTATTTTAGCCTCATTGAGATACTATTACAGTTTTTATTAACCTATATTATGAATGTTAATTTATTGATATTTTATTATTATAAAACATTTTACATTTATGTTTTCATTTTAATTTTAGTCGTGTGTTTTTGCTATTTTTATTATTTGTTTAAATATGTCTATATGCTTTTATGTTAGTTCCCTGAAGCATAGTAAACAAGTTTTTATTTACTATATTTGAATAATAATAATAATTTTAAATGATGAAATATACTTTGACAAAAAGCAATGCAATGAAATAAAATACTGTATGATGGCCCTTTTTTTAATGTATAGTGACATGACACAAAATATACACCTATCTTACCCCATGCTCAACTACCCTTTAGTAGCCAATTAAAGCAAAGCTGATAACTGCAAACGGTGCATGTCCAGTATGGCAAACACACACTATTTTATCAAGTATCATTACATGCTTCACTGGTCTTTAAACAAGAAAAACAAGCTCAGAATCGAGTTAACAATCTAATTTAATGCCATGTCTGACGACAACCCTTTGATCGACAACAAGTGAGGACAGATAATTGAGCATCATACACACATTAACCCTTGAAACATACTGTGTCGGATAAATCCTGCTGTCTGACCACAACAGCATGAGAACAAGGACTTTGATTGACTCACGTTCCACTAATAAAAGATAAAGAGAGCAATCAAAACAACAATAATAATTAATAGGCACAATTACAAAACACAACACCAGCCAATGGCAGGGGGTATTCTCAAAGGGCCGTGTCCCAAAGCTGTTGTCGACATCCCACCTCCCAATCCATCTCCGTTCTCCTCCATTAGACCCCAGACAGGCTGAGAAACGAGGCATCGTTACAGGAGATAAAATTTGCTGTGATGGATGGAGTCGCTCACAGAGCCAGGATAAAAGTCATCAGACCTCGGCGACAAAATGGAGCCAGGTGTCTGTGCGCCATGCTGCTCAGGAGAGACGTTTCTGAAGGACCGGGCATTTGTAACCCTTTACAAAGTGAGGTACTTTCTCAAGGGAATGAACTTCACTTTCTGAGGTCACAAGAACTCCTCCGCAGCACTACGATTTCTGTACATTTACTCTAGAGATTAGTGAGGACGACACTAAAGCAACATTTCAGCCAGGGTTCTCTGCTGTACATTTTGAAGAACCTGTTTACAAAAACAAAATGAACAAAGCAAAAAAAAAAAAAAAAAATTCAAGCAAAGCAAAGCAAAGCAAAACAAGTACAAAAATCCAAAGCAAAACAAATTCAAAGAAGACAATACAAATAGCAAAGAAGATATTGTTATGACATTGACTCTGAATATTTTATTATTAATAATTATATTATTACGACATTTAAACCCCATTTTTGTAAGCTTTCACACACAAAACAACAACAACAACAAAAACTACTTAAATTATTTTCAGATGCTTTGGATAGCATTTAATATATTTACACCAGAATGTTCTTTCAAAGTGGTTTTGAGGTTCAAAAACAAACAGTATATCCTTAAAATACAATAAAAGACTGTAGCAGTAATATGTTGTCCAATTCTGCTCTGTCAATTAAAGCATACAAAAACTATTATCCACTTCTCTCTGGTTCCAATATATTTTATGATGTGGTCTCTGTCAAACAGGAAACGTAACAAACACATAACAATTCAATTAATAAAGCACTCAGATAAATCTATATTTTTGTCCATCATTACGACATTAAGAAGATAAATGGTTTGTCTATGACAAAATCACTTAGAAGGATCGTGGGAGAGCTCCAGTGGGAGCCTTACCCTCACAGCGTCTGTCTGTCTCTCTTCTTTGCTGGGCATATAATGATGAATAAATATCAATGAAATACACACAGATGCTGCGGCGCCACAGAATTAAACCCAAAACACAGACATTTCCCCCACTGGTCTTCTCTAAAAGCATCATCTTTTCTGGCTGAAAATGTTTTATAAACTACATTATCTCTCGTTTTTTTGTCATGTAGACAAGGATAATGAGTTTTTCTATTCCAGTACTCATAGAGTAAATCTATCATGTCAGTCCCGTTTGAGGTGGTCACTGTAATATCTGCAGACAGCTCTTTTCATACAGAATGTGTTAATGATGACAGACATGTATAATAGACATGATGGGAAAGCAGCTGCTAATGTACAATGAAATGTCATTCTTTGTCTGCTTTTGAGGGCATGAGACTCGTTCCCATTAACTTAAATGTCCGCCCTGCTCTTGGAAGATTTAATAAATATAATACTTTTCTATTGCTAATTACTCCATCTCAGCTTTTTATTTCTGTTTAAAGGAAAAGTTCACCCAAGGATGAACATTTTGTTATCATTTACCATGTCTTTCAAACCCATTCAATTTTCTTACTTTGAATTTGATACATTATAAAATTCAAGCGAATGATGGCTAGAGCGTACAAGCTCTAAAACAAGTATCATAAATGTATCCATAAGACTCAAATACTATAATTCAAATGTTTTGAAGACATGATAGCTGTGTGAGGAATAGACTAAATTGAAGATGTGTTCCCTGATGACCTTGACTCGTCTGAATATTTTGTTCATGAATCAATCAGACTGATTGACGAAAAACGACAAGCTTCTAATACGCGAGCTTTCATGTGTGTGGTTGAAGCGTTGTGTGTATGTACGTCTCAAGAGTTCGAATCCCCAAAACAGTGCTTTTCTGTTAAAAGGATACATTTTCTGTCTGTTGTTAGGCTTAATTTTTGCAATCTGGAAATCATGCGTTTACGCTAGCGCCTGCTCTTCATTACAGAAGCGCCGACGATGATCTGAAAACACTGACAAACAAGTAAGCTGACGTTTACCGATCTCCATGAGATGTCTGTGTTCTGTCATGAAATCTCAACTATTTTGTTTGCGCTTGTGGTTGCTGATTGAATGCACTTACTCAACCGCTGTTGTTTTAATAGCGAAGCATTATTGCGATTTGTTATTACCATCAGGAATTTCACTGTTAAAACATGTTTTGCTTGTTTTTACCAATTAATTTAGATAGAGAGTTGCATATCTAAGTCTTTGATACTAAATTTATATTAAATAGATTACAATAAATCAGTACACTATAGATGAGGTAAAGTAAACCATGTGTATGAGCCCACATGATTTGTGCTTACAGGTGAAAGTGCAAAATACATTTCTCAAATGACAACAATCATTGCAATAGTAATTTTAAGCAAAAATAATTTTCCATCAGTTTAACCATTATAAAATATAAACTTGATTAAACAAAACAAGGACAAGGCTGCATAAATTGAATAATAACTAAAAAGTACATTTGAAACAGGACTAAGACTAATTTAAAAGACTAAGACTAAATTAAAAATGGCTGACAAAATGACAATGGAACCTGAAACTGTTTGGTAACATTCTTCAAAATACCTTCTTTATGTTGTGCAGATTAAAGTCAGTCATACAGGTTCGGAACAATATGAGGGTGTGTAAATGACATTTTCATTTTTGGTGGACTGGCCCTTTAAATGTTGGTCTATTTATCACTCTTAGCTATCGTATGAAGACTTTGAATATAGTGTATGAGTTACATAGAATACTTTTCAGTACAAAAGTTTCAATACAACCTAACAGCAACCTAACTATTTTCTCAACCTTTTATTTGTGCTTTTTTTCCTTTGATCCTTGCATCATCTCGTCTTTGCTTTTGAACCTCTCTTGTATTACCTTACAATTAAACAAAACTACGATAAATGGGAACATCATCTTAGCACAAAATGATTGAGAGCGAGTAACACTCCAATGTAACTGTCCTGTGTTTTTTTTTAAAGTTTGGCCACCAGCCTAACAAGATAAGAGACAATTATGCTCTCGCTTCCCAAAGTAAAGCCAAGACAATCCTATAGTGAGAGGGAAATTGTAAGGAAGTGAGATTATTATCGAGTGACCTGTGGCTGGTCCTGACTTTCTTTGGGCTTCTTGAATGGTCTTATCAGTCCAGATGACTACAACTGCATTGGGTCTTCAGTGTAGAGTTTCTAATAGCAGAAGTAATTCGCTTCAGAGCCGAATGTATGGATGACTGCCTTATCTGCAGCTAAGGAAATGGAGAGGCTTCTGTGAAAGGTTGCTTTGTGTTGGATGTGACTAGGGAGGAATTTGTAACATGCGATCCATGGTCTCGTCTTATCAGACAAAGGCCACCTGAATGCAGAAATAAATGCAGTATCGAACATGAAGCAAAGGGCAAAGTGACAAACCATCTATTCTTAAAGAAGTGACAAGATGAGATGAATTGGGGTATCACGAAAGGCAGCAGGAAAACCATCAAAAATACAATCCCACCAGAACAAGCTGTAAAATGCTATTTCATCCACATTACAGACATTAAAGGGACTTTTGTGTTTGCAAAAAAATGTGTGGGTAACTTAATTAGTTTAAGTGGTGTAATTAATGCCTAGGTTTTATTAGTGCCTATAGGTTTAAAAACATATTACATTTTTCATGATTTGATCCCTTTAAAATATAATCTAAAACGCCTAAAAATAAAAAAGTAAAAACAGTAAATAAAAACAGTAACAAAAATATGAATACATTTTAAATAAAACAAATAATATATATAAAAAAACTTTAAATAATTGTTTAAATAAATGAATAAATATTTAACTGACAATTAATTAAATGAAACTATATTTAATTAAACTGTTTAAATGCTAAATTAATAGAAATAAAAAAGTAAATAATAAATAAGTATTTAAATAAAAAAATCCAAATTTAAATGAAATACATATTTTGAATAATTGTTTAAATAGTGCTGTCAAATGATTAATCGCGATTAATCGCATCCAAAATAAATGTTTTTGTTTACGTAATATATGTGTGTGTGCTCTGTATATTTGTTATGTATATGTAAATGCACACACATGCATATATGTATTTAAGAAAAATATGCTATGTCTATATATTAATATATAAATTATATGAATATAAATATATACATGTAAATATTTTCTAAATATATACCGTGTGGGTGTATTTAAATATACATAATAAATATACACAGCACACACACATATATTATGTAAACAGCAACTTTTATTTTAGATGAGATTAATAGCATTTAATCTTTTGACAGCACTAGTTTAAATAAAGTTATCATTTAAATACATTTGTTAAAAATGTAACAAATAAATAACAACAAAACAGTAAAAACACAAATAAATAAATAATTGAAATAAAAAAATAAACATTTAAATAAAACATTTAAATAAAAAACATATAAACACACACACACACACACACACATTGAAATGTGCGGAAAAAAAGTATGCACTGTATTATCCTTTAAAAACACCTGAGGACACAAGTCAAAAATGAGACTAAAACACAACCGGTAGAGCTGTGCCATGTGGCCCTGTGGACCATTTGATATTGTCTTTTAAAATTAGAGAGCCATCTACATTACTCTATGCACGATATGGTCTTTGTGCATGTGGGTGATCCCGTATTCAACACAGCATGATGTAAAATGAAACTGAGATGCCCCAGATGACCTCTCACAGTCTGGCCAATTCATTCATTGTAGCCTGGCCGTCAGCTTGCCCACCTTTTGCTCGGGAAAGCCTAATGAAGTATGAATGGGACCAAACGCAATAGATGGGTTATATGTAAATCTGTGCCTTCCAGCTAAATTTTACACCAATTACAGAAGTCAAAAATAGTTTGCACGTACAACCAACATCTTGTCAATTTCTTTCTTGCTTCATTTAAAATGTCCTCCCAGGGATAGCTGATAGTCTTAATGTTGAATTCCATCCATGCAGCAAAACAGTCAATTTAAGACAGTCAGTGTATGGCCAGTGGCATCGATTGAACGATTACACGACAGACCATGATCCTTTCTGAAGTTACATCACTCTGGTGTTATTATTACAAATCTCTGCTTTGAATCTTTAGCTTCCATGGTTTGAAACCTTATCTTAGAAACGGTGATGTGAAATAGCAACAGTTTATTAATAAAATCGAATAAAATTGACCTCACCAAGGTGTTCTCAAAACACACAGCAATGATACAAAAGGTTATAGGTTAACATCAACAAGTTTTAATGAGATGATTCTGTGCACTTTTGGATTTTGTACCAGTACAGCAGAAGATGTTTTTACGAAAAACTGTTCATTTATTTCTTTTTCTAAATCGGCCTTTGCACTCAAGTGGGTCTTTTATATAAATCTTTTAATCTTACAAAAATCTGACATACCTGTTGAGCCGACATCAAATCTAAATGTAAATTGAAAAAATAAATAATTATGCCACACAAACGATAACATCTTGGTGAGAATTCACACGGCATGTCAAAGAACCCATTCACCTTGGACCCTTTTATTCTGCCTATTACGGGAACCTGCCACCGGTTCAGTGTACTGTCATTAGACACAGACGACCTTGGGCGAGACTCTAATCAAGTATGAAAGAAACAGTTAAGTGTGTGCGAAACACACACTTTTTATTTTCCATGTCTATGACCAAAGGCTGGACCATCATAGCTCATTCTGTCTAAGATCTTCCACATGCCCTTGGGGATTTTTTCTGACCCAGAAAATCACACATAATTGTGTACATACTTCTCTAACACACATGCTGGATACTAATACAGAGGATTTGTGAACATAATGTGTCTTGTATAGAAAATCTTCATTGAATAAATAATTAAATAAATAAATGTATATATGTCAATAACGAGACGTCTTAATTAATGGAGTCGTTTAATGTCATCTAATCATTATATCTGACAAAATATTTTTGGTATATGTTACAATGAATGACGTTTTAGTGGGTGTCTTCTGTAATGAAACTTAGTTGTTGTGGTTGTTAAAAAAGCTGTATTAATCTATATTTTTTAACTTTTTTTCATGCTAGAAAAATCCTTTTTGTCTTTGACCCATATAGGCTAAATTAAAATTAAACTTAGATCTCTAGCTCAAAAACAATGAACAAGCACCAAAGAAAACAACTAACTGATTGATCTCTATTGCTTCAAACCAGGTTTGCTCTGTTATAACAAGCTCCTCAGCCACACAAATAATGCCCAAACACAACGACCTACTGTGTGACTGACAACCTGTGACATACAAATAGCAGTTGGCCTAGTGCGAGTGAGTTGTGACTTGATGGTGGAGAAACCCTGATGAGAGTTAACTAAATATTTTCATTCCATATCTCCCCCAGTCACGCTGTTAGCGATACATTGGCACTGTTGGAGCTCATGTTGGTTTCTATAAAGATCATGGAAAGTTTGCCGGTCTGTTCAAATCTACCTCATTCTGTGTGCTGCATCTATAGATACTGTATGAGAAGATAAAGCATGTAACCCACAGAGCTTATTGCAGTGTCAATTGTGGTGAGACATGTACTTGAGGCCTATTTCAGACACCACAGGCAAACCGCTGCCCAAGTCTCTGGCCTTACTTTGCCCTGGTCTTCAAATACACTGGTATTAATAGAAAAATGGAAAAACAAATGGAAACCAAAAATGACCTATATTCAATATTTAAAGGTTATATTAACATTTAAAAGCAATGTATTTTATTTATTTTTAGATTTGTAAAACCGATGCTCTAATTAGCATTCTGACAATGTTCTGTGCTTAAGAGGTTGATGGTAAAACCCTCTCAGAAAAATACAAAAATAGATGTACTATACAAAACATGGAATCTCTTAAACATGTTTTAAATATTCAGTGCAATGCATTATCCAGATTTGCTAAATGCATTGACTAGTTCTCGCTCAAAAGAGTTTATGATACCATCCTGGTGCCTTGCATCCCATCATATTCATAAAATCCTGTGCACCATGACTACCGGATATTATGCAATAGCCATCCAATTAGATTTGAACTGATGATTTCAGCCAGCTCTCGCCATTATTGTACAATATGCGTTCCAAGTTGTGTGGGTGTGCCGTCTGACGCGGAGACTCATTATGCCTTCGCTCCTTTCCCTAACTCTCTCAATCTCCACCTCCATCTTTCTTTGTTAAGTACCCTAAATCAGGCAGGCTAGGAACCCAACAGCGACATACCTGCAGAGCTCTTCCTCAACTTCCTCCCAATATCTTTCTCTTCTCAGATGAGAAGACACTTCCATCCATCAGAGCTGTCAGCGAGTGGGCCTCTAGGCGCAGGAGCCTTGTGTGGACTCGCCTCATTTCCCTGCTCTGATTAGCCTGCTTCGCACTAACACTCCCACCTCCCGGCTTCCTCCTCTCGAGCTGTGTGCTTTGTACCGCAATAAAGAGCTGTGGGACTTTAGAAACAGTATGAGATTCTCGTTTTTGCATGGTCTATAAACTACAGGGCCCTATCCAAAGCAAAATGTGACCCTTATTGTGACATTTCTTATTTGTAGATGTGTGACTTTATTGCAGTCGATCTCATTCTATGATTTTAACTGTTTACATCTGGCATTCACATCCATGTCAGATGACTGGTTAAATTGCTTTTTCATATTCTCAAAAGTCAAAGATCAACCATAAGTTGACATACTTTTGCTTCCGAACATACAAGCATCTGCACTGCATGTTTGTTTTCCTTTAAAGCCATTAAAGCTAAACAAATCTCTATTTAGAGCAATATTTGTATGAAGCCTAAAAGCTATCATTTTCCACCGAATGTGGTTTGACTGACTAGATCACAAAACCCAGTTTGGACCCAGTTTAAACCTGTATTTAATGCTCTTAATTTGAATAAACCTGTATGAGTCAGTGACTTTCTTCTAATGAACAACCTTTTTGGGTGAACTATCGCTTTAATAACGGATATACATGGCATGTCATTCATAAATAAATATTCTAAGTACTATATTATAAAAAAAAGAATTATATAAATAGTAATATATTAAAAAACAATAAATAAATTACGATTTTATTTCATTAATTATAATTTAGATTTTTGTATTCATAATATTAATTTATAATTTAATAATATGACAAATATAAAATGTATAAATAATTCTGACATACATAAACAATAACAAAAGAGTAAGCACTTTACAATAAGGTTCAGTGCTTTAACATCACTGCATTACATTGTACGTCTCATGACAAAATGAAACATACTCTTGCAGCATTTGTTAACCTAGGTTAAATGTTCATTTCTATAAAACAAATGCATTTTTAAAAAATCAAATGAATTAACAATAAACAATTGTATATTTAAAAATGAACAATACCCTAGATTAAAGGAATAGTTCACCCAAAAATTTTAATTGTCATCTTTACTCACCCTCGTGTCGTTTTAAACCTGTATGAGTTTCTTTCTTACGTTAAACACAAAAGAGAATATTGTGAAAGATTTAAGAACCAAACAGCTGTTGGTCCCCACTGACTGAGAAATGCAATGGACGTCAATGGATACCATCAACTTTTTGATTGCCAGCATTATCTAAAATATCTTCTTTTATGTTCAACATAAGAGAGAAATTCATACAGGTTTGGAATGCATGCGGGTGAGTAAATGACGACAACATTTTAATTTTGGTTGAACTATCCCTTTAATAAATGCTATAAAACAATGACACCTTCTACAAAATGTTACCACCAAAAATAAAAAAACATGAAAACTACAAAAGTGTGTTACTGTGCCTGTTGTGCTCGAGGACACTTGAGTCCCAGAGGACCCTGTGGCCCTGTGCTTGCTGAATCATTTGGCACGTCTGCTCTCAGGAACAACCTGGCCTAGTTGCAGCTGTACACTAAGTAGGCTACACAGCCCAGCCTGGCACCCCAATAACCTACAACTCCTTCAGAGCATCCCCCACAGTCCTTCTTGTTTTACTCCTTTCACCGCAACTAAAAATCCCTGGTAAGATGTGTAGCTGTGTATGTACAGCATGCTGTGTGTGTACATAATCAGCAGTGGGAGAGCCTACTGTGTGGATAGTGGGAGATCCTGTAACAGTATCAACAAACTCTGGCCGCCTCAGGGAGCCTATGCCATGTGTGCTTACAGCAGAAAGGAAAACTCACAACACTGTCCATCATACGGACTGGTACATCCTTTACAATGCATTTATTTAAACTAAGGTCAGCTGCTGGTTGTCACTGCAGTCTAGTTTGATAGCATAATGTTAAGCAAACAACTATAACGAAAATCAAAGCAGTGTGGCACTTTTAACTCTTTGATGAATTGAATTAATTAAAAGAAAATATATATTTTTTATAATCAAATTTAAGTTACATATCTGTTCACTGAAATAAAAGGAAAATATATATATTTTTTATAATATAAAAAAAATATTGATATAAAAGTATATATTCCAGAGGTACGTGGTGTATCGGCAAAGCCGGAATCGCCAAAGCTGGAATCGGCAAAGCCAAGCAACTGATGCAACAGCATGATTAATTCCCAGAGCCAAAAACCTGATTTCAACCCTATAAATAGTTCATATTATTCATACCATCAATATGGTTCTTACGATGCACAACTATGACATTTTGACAATGGTCATTATTGTGATCTGCAGATGGTGTTGCATTCGACATTATTACTACACGCAGGCTCCATATGGCACAACAAACTGACAAATGTGTGGGGTTTTCCATGCAAGAAGCCATGCATTATTCATTTTATAAGTCTTGTTTTGTCATGATCACACCTTTCGAAAAATCATTAAGCATAACAAAAGATTTCTTGAGATCTTATCCAGAGTAAACTTATTTGATTTTTATAGAATATGTATAATATCTCACATCATTTATTAATTTATTTGAAAAGGTTCAATATAATTAAAATAAGACAATAGTTCTTAATTAATGAATTAATTAAATAATGAAATGTATTTAAGGAGATGCATATAAATTGCACTGTATAATTATATAAGTGATATACGGATATCTAGACTTGTTATTTATAATATTTAGATATTTAAATGTAATATTTGAATTGGAGGGATAACAATAGCAATAAACTATTGATTCATTTTGATTGATTCCACTAAATTGGCCACAATTAGGATGAATAAATAGCTCAATTACTACTTAAATAATCTTAGGTCCCAGTTTTTAATTTTTTATTTAATAAATTACAGTCCACAAACCCCTCATTTATTAATGGACATCAATTAATCAAAGGTCACAATTTATTTATTTATTTTTTGACAAATATTTTTTTACCTCAAAACTGTTTAGATAGAATAAACATCAGATATGTCAACGTCAAAACAAAAAGATTAATAACAGCAGAACTATTAAAAAATCATTAGTAAACATATTTTGTTATGCTGAGATCAAGTGAGCTCTTGATTGAGAGAAATCAAGATAATCACAATGACCCAAAGACTGTTCAATAAATATATCTTTGTGAAGAATCTCTTCTCCGATCCCTGATTCTCTTACGGAATCCTGTCCATATTTGGCCGCCTCAATCAGCGTAATAGAGTTGTAGCGTGCCTCTGCTACACTGCTGTTAACATATTCAGCTACACCACTTTAAACAGAGAGGGAACTGAGATACAGTGTTACATGTGTACAGTGCACAGCATACATGAGTAAAAATTCAGCAATTACTCTTTACTTAGATGACATGTTAGGGTTTAGGGATGGGAAGATTCCCTGATTCGCTCTGTATATCGGCAAAAAAAGTTAACGATGCACTGCATCGGTTTAAAAAGTGTGCATCGGATACAAGTTGGCATTTGTATCGCGATGCATCGTTTCTAACATATTTGCATCGGTAAAAATCGATATATTTATAAATATTTACCAGTGGATGCACTACACTTTTATTGTTTATAAAGTGACCAATAATCAGTGACCCATATGTTATATGTAGATTGATTTCTTCTCTCGAAACTGTTTCTCAAGCGCATTCTCTCATCACTGCTGTGCATGAATATGACGAATCACAACAACACTACGGAGAGACCCGAGAATTCAAGTCCAAAACCTGACTTGAAATAACCTAACAAATCAATCGTGGCTAAAGTGGTTACATAAACAACTATGTAAGTTCACACAATCTAACTAATGTGTGCACGCTTATTCTTAATCACCACTTAATATCGATCATTGATCAAATCGAACCAGCACGGCAAACAGCAAATAGGCCTATATTTGTGCTGTTTAATGCATTTGAGACGTTTTGTTTTCCTCCGTGCATAACTGACATGTCACGAGAATATTTTCATCTGTAAATGTTAGAAAGTCATGCAAATATATCAACTTTTTTGCTTTCAGGAGTGGGCTTACGCGAGCGGACGAGCTGCTCCGCGCATGCACGCTAAACATACGGAGCACAATAATTCTGAGTCAAATATGCATTTTATGATAGTAGTAACTGGAAAGGGACTATTGTAATGGGTAAATAAAATGTAAGCTAATACAGCCCTAATTACTCCGCTCAGATTAGTTAATGTGTGTTTGATTAATTATGTTGAATCGAATCGCACTGCATCGTAATAGGGGTGAATCGTATCGTGTCACATTGCTAGCTGCTTCATATGTATATTCAATATATCGCATCGTTGCTATGCATCGATATGAGTATTGCATCGGCCTCAGTTATGGAGATGCATATCCTTATTATGGTTCTTTGGAGATATAATGTTTCAACAAGCCCGCTTGATTAATTACCAAAGAAGAATGTTAAAATTATTCAGCAAAATAAGATTTTCTTATCAAAGTGATAAGAATTGCAAATTCTCATTTGCAAAAATGGGTACACCCTCCTGAAAATACAAATAAAATAAAAAATGTGTATAGGTTTAAGGCTAATTTTGATCAACAGTTAAGTATATTGAACCAAAACTGTTAAAGACAAGTAATTTCCTGACAATTAAAAGTGTTATATAGCGCACTAAATCGTACTCAGATTTAATGCTGGCAGCAGTGGAACCACTTGGAAGAGAACTGCCAGGTGACTGGCAGAAGAGGTGGTACAAGAGGAATACCAAATTATTGTTTTGTGAAAATATAACAGAAGTAGCACCGACATTCAAAAACAATGGACTTGTGACAAGGCTCCTGAAAGAATCATGTCTTCGCTTTAAGTTTTTATTTAGTGATGAGTGAATTGTTGCTAGAAAAAGAGCAGGATAAATAACATGCAAGTGTCCCAGAGCCGGCAAAAGTTATGAAAAGAGTGACACTTTATCTCACAGAGCATGACACAGCCTGCAGAAAAGACATGCATTGTTGTTGTCACCACTAGAATTACCTACTGTAGCCAAAGCAAAGATAAACTCATTTAACCTCTTCCAAGGCCCATATTTACAAAATAGAGACTTCTGGCAATTCATACTCTGGTCTCAAGAGACCAAGTCAATCATTTTGGATCCAAAATCATCCAAAATGTTGTGGTGTTGCTAGAGGAGGAGTACAGTGAGAAGTGCTTGGTACCCACAGTGACATTCAGTGGTAGTAAAGCTTATATTTGGGGATGAATGAGTGCTGAAGGTGTGAGAGGTTGTGCTTTATCAATGCTGCCATGAATTCACACACTACTGTGTGATGTAATACAAAACCTGAAACAGAAGATGCTGCCCTCCCCTCGTTCCCTGCATTATTGGCCCTTTTTTCAGCATGACAATGAAGATATTCATTCTCCCAAGGTGAAAATCCTTCAGTTGACATGTATTTCACTCAGTCTTAACACTAACAAGCTGAGCAAAACTCCCCATTAAAGACCAGAGCATTCAAGGAGGTCGTCCTCCAGGAGTTATACAGGACAGATGTGAAACTGTGTCATGAACTTGTACACTCAGTGCCAAGAGGGCTAGAGCGGTATACTTAAAGTTCTGGAGGACATACTAAGTACTATAATATTATACATTTGCTGAATTAAATCTATGGTGTACTCATTTCTGCAATCCTTCATTTAAACAAAATTGGCTAATTTACTTATCTTACAGAACATATTGGCATATATTTAGTTGTTTTTATTAAGTATATGTTTAATACATTTCAATTGTACCATCTTTCCATGAATTATATTAGTGATCATTGAGAAAATACATATTTTATATTTATTCAGAGGGGGAATAAAGCCCTGTATATGCAAACTGCATCAATTTTAACAGCAATTTAGCATATAAATGGCCTCAAAGCTTACATTTGTGACTAAAAGCCATAAAATCTATTTTGATTTGTGCTTGAAAAATGTGACTTTTGCATAACTAGCGACACCAAATTATTGCATAAACCAAATTTTTTAAAAGTGCAATTGCTATGGGATTTTGATTGGTTGTTATCCAGTTGCTAAGGGTTCTGAGTAGTTCTTATGTTGCTAAGTTGCTACAAATGTGTTCTGGGTGGTTCCCAGGGTTTTGCTATGAAGTTCTGTGTAGTTATGTTACTATGTAGCTGCTAAGGTGTTCTGGGTGGTTCCCAGGGTGTTGCTATGCAATTAATAAAGGGTTATGTGTTGTTCTCATGTTACCATGTGGCTGCTAAGGTGTTCTGGGTGGTTCCCAGTGTGTTGCTATGCAATTAATAAAGGGTTATGTGTTGTTCTCATGTTACCACGTGGCTGCTAAGGTGTTCTGGGTGGTTGCCAGGCTGTTGCTATGCAGTTGCTATGAAGTTCTGTGTAGTTATGTTACTATGTGGCTGCTAAGAGGTGTTCTGGGTGGTTGCCAGGATGTTGCTATGCAGTTACTATGAAGTTCTATGTAGTTATGTTACTATGTAGCTGCTAAGGTGTTCTGGGTGGTTGCCAGGGTGTTGCTATGCAATTAATAAAGGGTTTTGTGTTGTTCTTATGTTGCTGTGTGGCTGCTAAAGTGTTCTGTGTGGTTGCCAGGGTGTTGCTATGCAATTAATAAAGGGTTCTGTGTTGTTCTTATGTTACCTGTGTGGCTGATAAGGTGTTCTGTGTGGTTGCCAGTGTGTTGCTATGCAGTTGCTATGAAGTTCTGTGTTGTTATGTTACTATGTGGCTGCTAATGTGTTCTGGGTGGTTGCTATGCAATTAATAAAGGGTTATGTGTTGTTCTTAAGTTGCTGTGTGGCTGCTAAGTTGTTCTGGGTGGTTGCCAGGGTGTTGCTATGCAATCAATAAAGGGTTCTGTGTTGTTCTTATGTTGCTGTGTGGCTGATAAGGTGTTCTGGGTTGTTGCCAGGGTGTTGCTATGCAATTAATAAAGGGTTATGTGTTGTTCTTATGTTGCTGTGTGGCTGATAAGGTGTTCTGGGTGGTTGCCAGGGTGTTGCTATGCAATCAATAAAAGGTTCGGTGTTGTTCTTATGTTGCTGTGTGGCTGGTAAGGTGTTCTGGGTGGTTGCCAGGGTGTTGCTATGCAATTAATAAAGGGTTATGTGTTGTTCTTATGTTGCTGTGTGGCTGATAAGGTGTTCTAGGTGGTTGCCAGGGTGTTGCTATGCAATCAATAAAGGGTTCTGTGTTGTTCTTATGTTGCTGTGTGGCTGGTAAGGTGTTCTGGGTGGTTGCCAGGGTGTTGCTATGCAATTAATAAAGGGTTATGTGTTGTTCTTATGTTGCTGTGTGGCTGGTAAGGTGTTCTGGGTGGTTGCCAGGGTGTTGCTATGCAATTAATAAAGGGTTATGTGTTGTTCTTATGTTGCTGTGTGGCTGATAAGGTGTTCTGGGTTGTTGCCAGGGTGTTGCTATGCAATTAATAAAGGGTTATGTGTTGTTCTTATGTTGCTGTGTGGCTGATAAGGTGTTCTAGGTGGTTGCCAGGGTGTTGCTATGCAATCAATAAAGGTTCGGTGTTGTTCTTATGTTGCTGTGTGGCTGGTAAGGTGTTCTGGGTGGTTGCCAGGGTGTTGCTATGCAATCAATAAAGGGTTCTGTGTTGTTCTTATGTGTCTGTGTGGCTGATAAGGTGTTCTGGGTGGTTGCCAGGGTGTTGCTATGCAATCAATAAAGGGTTCTGTGTTGTTCTTATGTGTCTGTGTGGCTGATAAGGTGTTCTGGGTGGTTGCCAGGGTGTTGCTATGCAATCAATAAAGGGTTCTGTGTTGTTCTTATGTGTCTGTGTGGCTGATAAGGTGTTCTGATTTAGTTGTATCTGCACATTAATCTAGTGTTCTAACACTGAACAAAATCTCTCACTTCACCTTTATGCTGTGAAAGAGAAAATCAGCCAACATTGTAAAGAAGCATCCTTGCAGAAGAGCTCCTGACCTCATAAATTACAGCACTAGATATTACGAAGAAAGTAAGGTCACATATAGTTCAGACTCAGAGACTGGAAGAAAAATGGAAATATAAAACTCAACCATGTAAATACAAGTTCATAATGTCATTATAACATCTCTTAAATCATATTTAAAGCTGAAACCCAATCCGGGTACATTATTACTACGTTTTGCTAATGATATATTATGAATTTTACTTTTTTTCAGCTGTTCTTTCTCACCACCTGGGGGCCTTTCTTTGAAGATAACAGCAATGAAAACATTTCTGAAGTATAGCATCAATCAGCTTGGCAAGTGTTAAGTATCATTCTGTAATTGAACATACGGATGCAACTGACACATACGCAGTTAAGAGTGACATAAAGCTGACTTTTCTTTGTTCACACTCCATCAATGAATCACTTAATATGCACGCTCACACATTTACAAACAAACGCAGTGCTGGAATACACAAATGAAGTCAGAAGAGCTTACGTGATACTGTTGACTCAGTGAAATGTACCAGAGACCTACACATTTGGCAGAAGGGCAAACAATGCATTGCCACACACAGACGCATAAGCTTATTTAAACGCCTCTCATGCACACTCAATTGTTTTTAGCATAAGAGATGCACTTCCACAAGTTTCCTGACAAAGTCTTTTAAAGGTTACACATCTTCACATCTACAAATTGAATTTAGACTTGTATTTTCATAGTTATAGCTTCAATGGGTGCCAAGCAACCATGGCCAAGTAGACAAGGCTTATTTTAAATAGCTATCTTCAATATATATATAGAAGATTTTTCAACGGTTTCATTTTTGAAGCTGTTTGATAAAGGTTTTCTCATGTCTGAACCTTGCACCTTATGCTAAAAGGCAAGCATCTGTATCAAAGTACATTTCACATCCAAGCCTCATACATGCAGTTGCTCATTTCAGAGATGAAAATATGTGGAGAAAAAGCGAGAGAATTCTTGAGTTCATCCAAATGTCATAAATCTATTAATATATAAGGCTTTTTATTTTACTTAAATATTTACTGTTTTCATATAATTGTACTTCAAATACATCTACAATAAAATGTACAGTAGTCTCTTATGCTCATCAAGGCTGTATTTATTTGACCAAATATACAGAAAAAAAAATGGAATATTATGAGATATTATTACAACTTAAAATAATGATTTTCTATTTGAATATAGTTTAAAATATAATTTATTCCTGTGAAACAAAGCTGAATTTTCAGCATCATTACTCCAGTTTTCAGTGTCACATGATCCTTCAGAAATCATTCTTTGATTTATAATCAATGTTGAAAACATTTTTTCAGGTTTCTTAATGAATAAAAAGATTAAAAGAACAGGATCTATTCAAAAGAGAGATATTTTCTAACAATATAAGTCTTAACTATTGCTTTTGATCAATTGAATACATCTTTGCTAAATAATACTTTAAAGTTTTTTTATAAACAAAGAAGATTTCCATTTCGAATAAATGCTGTTTAAAATACAGATTGCATTTTTAAATATATGACAAAAAAAACAAGCAACAGCACGCACATCGATCTCAAATGGGTGCTCGACTAAAAACAAGTAGAAACATCTTTTAAATGTAAAGTTGGCAACAACAAAGCTCCAAAAGTATCACAAATGTATTTAGAGACCTTTCGCATAGTGTGTGACGTTTCGAGTGCGCAGGCTCTTCACCCCTGGTTCATCAGATCTGGTTCATCAGACCTGGTTCATCAGATCTGGTTCATCAGACCTGGTTCATCAGACCTGGTTCATCAGACCTGGTTCACCAGACCTGGTTCCTCAGACCTGATGTAGAGCCTGCATGCTAAAACGTCACACACTATGTGAAAGTTCTTTAAATAAGTTTTTGATACTTTTGGAGCTTTGGTGTTGCCGACTTTACATTTAAAATATATTTTTAAATATATCAAAGTGTTATTTTAAATTACAATAATATTTTACAATATTAGTGTTTTTATGATCAAATAAATGCAGCCTTGATGAGCACAAGAAGAATCATTAAAAACATTAAATCTTACTGATCCCAAACTTTTGAATGGCAGTGTATATATATATATTGTTTGTTTTTATTATTTACATAAATTTATATGTGTCATGGTCGGTCTCTTGGCTCACCACCAGGGGCTTCCAAACACACACACCACATGGACTTTATCTTGGACTCCATTTCCCATCATGCTCATTGATTACACCCTCACGGTTTTCAATAACATGGACACTATTTAAGCCATTCTGACCCAGCATTCTGGGCTCAGTATTGTTAAATCTATCTGCAGACAGTACTAAGTGTGTTCCCTGTTTCTAGGTTGCTAGTCCTGCCTTGTGGGTTCCTGACCATTGCCGGTGGTTCTTATTTTTTGATTGTTTGCTTTTCCTTTTTACCTATTACCTGGGTTTCCCGTTTGCCTTGCCCATTTGGATACTGTTCTGCTGGTATATGACCTCTGCCTGTTTGACTACTCTTTATTATATTAAAACTTAATGTGGATTCTCAAGCTTCTGTCTCAATTTCAACGTAACAATATGATCATAATACATTAAAGATATTTATATAAATTAATTATATCTATGAATATGATTGAATTGTTTTATATATTATTATTATATAAAAACTTAAATGTTTTATTTCATCTATACATTATACATAAATACAATTATATTTGATAAAAAATTGAAGGGAACACTGGAATTTTGGCAACTTGTACAATAACTCTTCCAAAAGTGTAAAAGAAAAGAAAGTAGTCCACAGTCTCTAGAGAAACACCATTAGCTTGCAGGTTCCTCTCCAGTCAGGCAGTGCTAATCTGACTAAACGAGAGGAAACAATGAAAGGTGTCAGAACAGCTGGACTGTGATTCCCACAGCAATGGAGGGAGTGGAATCCAAAGTCCTAATGATGACATTTTGTGCAATGCTGCAATCATTTAATGAGCTTTTTTCCTCATCTGCACCCACATCACTCTGTTTCTCGTAATACTCAGCAGTGAATTTTTACTGCAGTGGAGGGGATATGCAGGAACAAAGATGCATTGATAAATGGACAGTGAACGCTGGAATGTTTGATATGTTGATATATTTGTGAATTACAGCTTTTATGAACATATAGCCGATGCTGGAGATAGAATGATGGTTTGGTTAATGATTTCCAGAGTGGATAATGCAAGGTGAAGATCCCTTAGCAACAGAGAGAGTGGGTGTATGAAAGAGAGTGGAAAAGGACCAGGGAGGCTGGGAAATGGATATAAAGCGAGCGAGAAAACAAATACAGAGTGTGAAAGAGAGAATCCCGAGCTGCTCAGACTTCACACAATACTTTTGTGCTGTTTTTGATGGAGCTCAGCTTTGCTGATTCACATTTTTTCACACCTCACATTGTTTAACTGATCATCCTGCTCAGGATTTTATCAAAAGTAGAAAACTGGGTGTTTGAGGAGCTATATTATGCAGCTTTAAGAAACTATTGGGGTTTTATCTCAGTAACTATAGAGTTTTGAGTGAACAGTCCAATTCAGTGTTACTTTAGTAACATTAATAATAGCTTTTGTCGATATTTTGAATTAGATTTTATTTTTTCTGTATACACTTTAATTTAAATTTTTGTAATTTTGCTATGTCATTTTTATTAGCTTTAGTTTTTTTAAAGTAGTGCTGTCAAATGAGTAATCACATCCAAAAAAGGTTTTTGTTTACATAATATATGTGTGTGTGCTGTGTATGTTTGTTATGTATATATAAACACACACATGCATGTATATATTTAAGAAAAATGTGTTATATATTTGTATATTAAATATACTTATAAAATATAATTTATATAAATATATACATTTAAATACATGTAAATATTTTCAAAATATATACTGTATGAGTTGTGTATATATACACAAATATGCACAGCACACACACATCTATTATATGTCAACAAAAACTTTTATTTTAGATGCGATTAATCATTTGGCAGCACTACTTTAAATATGTCTAAAGGGTTTATTTATTTAAAAATTATAATTAGAAATAGTATTAAATTCAACATTTTCATGGTTGTAGTTTTATTGAACTATAATAGTAACGTAACATTAATAATAATTTGTGTTAATATTTTGAATTAGACTTTAATTATATACTTTCTGTCTTCACTTTAATTTGAGTTTTAGTAATTTTGCTAGTGTCATTTTTATTAGCTTTTGTGTTCTTTAAATGTTAAAAGCGTCTCATTTCCTTTACATTAAAATGTTTAGTTTATTCGGCTTTAGTTATTGTAGTTAAACTAAACAAAAATGAGCTTAAATAAAATATGTTTTGTCTGTTTTATATTTTATTTACATTTTTCAGTTAATATTTGTTTTATTTCAAGTTTTCATGGTTGTAGTTTTATTTAACAACAACAACCCTGACTCAATTAGACAAATGTATTTTCTTCATATATCTTTTAAACAATATAAAAAATCCTCTGACATTGGAATTCTGAATGAAATCCTCTGAAATTAGAATGCAAAAAAATTATAATTCTAACTACATTCTTACACTATGTTTTATGCCAAAACAATGTTTTATAATGTTTTACATTTTGCTGAAAAATTATGTAAATTATATAAATCATAGCAGCCATTTAAACGTCAGGATCCCATTGTGACTTTTTTTCCAGTTTAACAAATAAAGAGGTTCAAAATATGTTTTTTAGATTATTGTTTTTTGGCCAAGTTTTAGGTCTGTATACTTGGAGTAAGAAATATTTACTGGACTATAAATTGTGATAACAAGCCCCAGTCTTCCTGATATCTTGGCTTTTGGGTGGAATAAAGTAATAGCACAGTGTGCGCAAGGTGAGCTGTTAAAACATCTTGAAAGTGAAATGAAAGACTCACAAAATGTGAATCTCTCTTCCAAGTGGTCTCAGGGCAATTCTCACCAGAGCCTCTCAATCCGAGGCGGGCGGCGGGATGGTAAATTGCATTGTGGGAGTTGATATTAGGTGATGACACCAGAGGTTAAGACTCTCAAATCCCCGGCCCATCAATGCCAGGCTGTGAAAAGTCACAAACTACAAGCTCTTGCTGATCTTGCATTTATGTTTCTGTGGCAGAAGGAAAGAAATGAACTATCTATGGGCCGTCGTATCACGCAGCCCGAGGGGAAAACAAGACTGATGGATGGTAAACATGGGGAGTTTCTGCTGTGGGTGAGGGGGGAAAAAACAGATAACGAAAGATGTTTTTCCATGGAGATTTAAAGTGAGGATGTGTTTGTAGGAAGAGCAAAGCCGTAAGACTGGTTTCTGTTGCTATGGCAGGCACAGGGTGTGGTGAGCAGCAGTAACTGTGCAAGCAGCCTGCGTGTGGGTGTGTGAGTATTACTGATAAGTGTGTGTGTGAGTGTGCAGTGTGTGTCTACATCTGCATGTGATGGTGAGAGTGGGCAGGACACTGATAGGATATGCATGTGTGAGCCAGTTGAGTACTGGATGTGATGAGACGAGAGACGAGAAAACTAGAGATGACCTATATAGTGGTTTATTCCGGTTCCCATTCCCACCACAACACATCAGTTACCCACATGTCCAGACCTGTCAACCCTCAAGGCATAAGGGTGTTGGCTCCCTAAAGCCTGAGCGGGCACAAGCAGATAAATGCACAAAAGCAGGAACAAACAAACAAATCAATACAATAAATAAACGTATATAAAGTTAAATAAAGCACACACACAAACACACACACACGTGTGTGTTTGTGTGTTACATACTTATATGCATACTTATATTATACATACTGCCGCGGCAGCCATATCACCCTGCAGCACAAGACCGGTTGCCCACTGAAGCTAAGCAGGGTTGACTCTGGTCAGTACCTGGATGGGAGACCTCCTGGGAAAACTAGGTTGCTGCTGGAAGAGGTGTTAATGAGACCAGCAGGGGGTGCTCACCCTGTGGCCTGTGTGGGTCCTAACACCCCAGTATAGTGAAGGGGACACTATACTGGAAAAAGCACCGTCCTTCGGATGAGACGTTAAACCGAGGTCCTGACTCTCTGTGGTCATTAAAAATCCCAGGATGTCCTTCGAAAAAGAGTTCGAGCCAAATTTGCCCATTGGTCTCTGACCATCATCCCCATACACTGATTGCTTCATCACTCTGTCTCCTCTCCATCAGTAAGCTGGTGTGTCGTGAGCGTTCTGGCACAATATGGCTGCCGTCGCATCGTCCAGGTGGATGCTGCACACTGGTGGTGGATGAGGAGATTCCCCCCCCCCCCCTTACTATGTAAAGCGCTTTGAGTGTCTAGAAAAGCGCTATATAAATGTAACAAATTATTATTATATACATATTATTTAGTTCATTTCTTTAATTACTAATTTTGTGCATTCATTACATAATCTAAAGTGAAAATTAATAAAATATCCAATATATAATATGTATTACTGAATTTGTGTCTATTTTATTTGTTTACAATAAAAACAATGTTAAATTGAAAAAGCAAATATTGCAATTTATAGTAAATACATATATAAATATAATAAACAAAACAGTATATTGAATTACTTAATTTTTTACTACTTGTGTGTATTCATTATACAATATATACTGAAATGAAATCTCTAATTTACTTACTATAAAATGGGTATAATTAAGATAAATGCATAAAACTACATAAATAATCAAATAACAAAAAAAACTAAAAGTGTAATTAATTATTAATTTGTTACTACTTTTGTGCATTCGTTATATATGTACAGAAAGCACATTTATTTCCAATCTATTGTGTATTGCTGAATGTATGCATACATTCAGTTAATTTACTATTAGAACAAACTATTTGCAATTAAAATTCAAATGCATCTAAACAGATACACACACTGGTAACACGTTTAGTATAATATAATGAATGACATGACCACATCAGTCAGTACAGGTGTAAATCTCTTGAGGCTTCATGGGTGGGTCTGACATGTTGTGGTTTTACAACCCAAATTTGAGTCCAACTCAGGTCATTTCCCAATCCCAAGCCCAACCCCCTTTCTCCCCATCGTTTCCTCTCAAGCATGTGATCGTTCATCCCTAAAAGAGATGAACATGCAGTTGTTTTGCTGTCAGTGCTCCCACAAACCGCTCTGCCACCCACCTTCATAAGTCAGCCTAATTGTTTGTTTCCTTCTGGCTTCTGCAGAATGAAAGACCCTATATAATTTTGCCAGTTTCTGTGGACTCTCCCTTTCTCTCCAGGGACTGCCAGCAAAACAGTAATTAGTAGGACTCTGAGAAAAAGAACAGGAGGCCTTTTGAAAACTGTTAATTACAACTTTGTGAGCATGACAAAAGGGCAGACACGGTTTACAACACAGACACTGATGCCACCGGAGCAAGAGACACTTGAATCACAAGATCTACCATCACACGTGCGTTCTCAATAGACTACAAAAGATTTCCGGATGTGAATAGGCACAGATTGAATTCAGCTACATGAGGACTGTAGGCAGAAATAAAATGACATTCCATTTTCTTTTTGTATTGCTATTATTCAATGTTTTAATCTGCCACAACGACATATTGTATTTTTTTTTTACTTTTTTCAACACAAACTGATATGTGATTAATTATTAATGAATCACAATATCACGCAATTCAATTTCATTTTAAATGACTGACAGGCCTAACTCCTGAAAGCATTTCAGTGCAAAGCAACGAACACAACTGAGCAATCCAGTGCACTTTTGATACCATTTTTCCCTGTCATTCCAGATGGTCATCATGTCAAACAGCTCCAGGCTGTAACGCTGTGATTCACAATAACGTCAGAGGAAATTACGGGAATGATTCATCCACTATATTACAAGAATTATTCTGAAAGCAATTATTATTATAAAACCTTGTACTCCAAATACAACTGAATATTTAAAATTACTTGAGATTTTTTAAATACTAAAACAAAACAGTAGCTCAGGAACTGTGTTTTTGTAGTTAAAATACCGCCTGTTTCCTTTCTTTCTGCCAACAAAATCAGTGGTGGAGAAGCTCTCCGGTAATCAATAGCATCCTGCTTTCAAACCCTGCTCAAAGGAAAAAAATCACTGCTCTTCCATACACAACCCAGAATTCATTATGGTGACCTGAATGCCTTAATCCAAGCCATCTGAGCACAAGCACCAAGCCAAACAAATTAAAGAACTTGTGTATTACTGGGGCATTACACAATTCTATCTTTTGGTTTGCCTGGCTCGTTTCACATTGAGTAAAACGTGACTTTACGTACACATTCACAAAGAATATGCACAGTTAACAGCAACAAAGTACACTTTGTAGTACACATAGACTGCCTTAAAGGGATAGTTCACCAAAAAATACAAATTGCTCAACCTCATGTCGTTTCAAACCCGCATGACTTCCTTTCTTCTGTGGAACACAGAAGAAGAATTTTGCTCCATACAATGGAAGTCAATGAAAGCCACACAGCTCTGGAATGACATGAAGGTGTGTAAATGATGACATTATTTTCATTTTTGGGTGAACTGTTCCTTTAAGGACGCAGAACATGACTGTGCATTGCATTATAAGTGAAGTAGGGACATGTTTGCTGAATTCCAATAGCGATTGTGACATACAAAATACCATGGGAAGTTTCCCGAGAGGAATGCTGGAAACACCCAATAGCACACACATACATGAGATGGAATCTGACGATCATTAATAATAAAAAACTATAGCCATATATCCAAGTTTAAAAGAAAAACTGCAATGCACTACACTAGTTGCTTTTCAATTTTAAGATTTCTATTTTAGGTGGATGTGAAACCCAAGAAATAAATAATACAAAATGTTTCACCATGAGCCTATGTACACTCACACACAGCGTTTGGGGTCCATCCAGTGCAGAGCCTGAAATAGCCCGGAGACGAGGCCACAGAGATGCCCGATGCTTTAATATGCAGCTTATGACAACAAAGTCATTCATTTGCTTCCCACAGAGCGACGTCTTACTAATAGCACCTCTATCAAAGTCTGTTTTAATGGAATTCACTTCGCCGAATCAGAGACTGAAAATGAAGTCAAAACTGTAACCGTCATCTGAATAATGCAAAGCTTAGAGGAATGTAAAATAAATGACGCATGGGGCTTGCAGAACTTCTGGGCATGTTTTAAAGATTATATGAAACAGTAAACCATGGTTTCAATGGAAATAAACTATTTTGTAAATGTCAAATGCTACAACTGCGTCTCGTTTCTACTAAGTCACATAATATCTACTTATTCCATCTGAAATTCCTGACCATTCTTGACTGCTGACATTAAAGACTCGATGAAATCAAAATAACAGTTGTGTGCTATAAAGCCAATGTCTATTATCTTTGAGGACAAACATTAAGCTACATATATACATATAAACTGAAGCTCCTAATTATTAATATCCCCTTGTGGGGGATCCCTCTCCTCAAAAAATACATCTAAATGTTTTTTAAATATGTTTTAATATGCTTTAAATAATGTTATTTATTAAATTAAACAACTGGCTTTATATTATTCCAATATACTAAACCCGAAGCGTAAGGAATTTTTTTTACTATGTTACTTTTTTGACCAATACTTAAATGTTACATCCATAAAAATCTATGCCAATACATGATTAAACAGGAAATGAATCCGCATCAGAAAGTCAATTTAATTCAGTGGGTCTTAAAACAAAACTGAGCAGAATTGAACAATATAACACATTTAACTTCCTCTGTATGTCTATAGAAAGAAAAGAAACAAACAAACACTTCGACAGCTCAATGCTTTTGTTGCTCATGGAAGGAACACATGCCACTTCTTGAACAGCCTTGTAATTATGCAATTATGATGTAGACTGCATCAACACATATGAAAGGATTACGCAACTTTAATGTAAAAAGGCAGTCAAGGACGCAAGAACTCAGTCTACCATGCAAGCGTGCTTTTGAAATCAGTGTTCCTGCAGCTTGCAGTGGCAGACCTCAAATAGATCGGATTTAGCTAAATAATCTTACATGTCAATATGGAGAATCTGCAACCACTGGTGTACGGAGACTGAAACGTGACTGCAGAAAACAAGAACTGTAGCATGCAAACATGATCTGCAGTGCCTTTGGGAATGTCCAAAGATCTCTAAAGATGGCGTTCATAATGAAGCAGGTTGATCTTAGAAATTAGGTATGAGTTATGATGTTGTCAAAAGACCGTCTCTGCCCATTGCATATCATTTATTGTTTTTTAACATTCCTCCACAGCAATTATGCATATCAAGTGAAAAATAAGCCAAATTTTAGAAACTCATCTCAGCCCTCTGCATCATTTTCTGTTTAATTGCACTCTTCATTTCTTATGTTAAAGCCTCCAAAGAATCAAAGTTCATAGCATTAAAATAAAACGACTACAATACAAAAAAAGATTGAATTGAAAACTATGTAAACCAGTCCAAGTAATGTCACTGATTGGCTGATTATTCTGTATGTTGAATAATATTGCCTATTATATAAGCAAATGGTCCACAACCAGTCAAAAATGTATGAAATAATTAAAAATGAAATACTGAAATAATGAAAACAACAAATATACAACTCAGACATAATGTTGGATCATGCCTAAAACTGAATTAACCTAAAATTGGATGCACAAAATATTGGTACCATATTGGTTTTAAACCAACACAATCTATATAAAAAATATGATATATTATTATTATTACTATTGGTCGATACTGAACAGTGTACACACTTATTTTCCTTATTTTTACATCAAGATTATCTTTGTTGATATCTAACGCTTACTTAAAGTTAGTCTTCAAAAAAGTATCAATTTATTAACACTGTTAAATATAATCTTCAACAAATCTCAAAATTAACAAATTCTGTATTTTATGATACTGTGATTTTTAGAACAATTTATTTTAATTTCATAAGTTTTATTTTAAATTTATTCAGACAAAACCGAGTGTGCATTTGAATACCGGTCACATATTGGCTACCCAGACATAACAAGAAAACAAGTATCAGTTTATCGACCAGAAACGGTGCATCATAAATCAAGGGGTTTTAATGATTTATGAGTTAAATGCTCCCACAGGTTGGTGTGGAGTGGGAGAAATCTGGCTGCGAGCTGTCCGTGCTGTAGCCAGCCCTCATGAAGAAGAGCGTTGTTGTAGAGAATCACGGCTGACAGTGTGTTCCACCGTTGGCCTGAGCTCAGCGTGGGCTCAGAATATACTCATCAGCCACCTGCTGGAGCAGCATTCCTACAGTCTAATCCTTCAGAGAGGTCAGGGGGCAGTACACCATACACACTGACTAAGCAGACCCCACCGATACATCATGTAGCGGACGCCAGCATTTACTAACGGAAATCTTACAAAGCCGATTAAAACTCAAACCAATATGTAACTAACAGAGCTACATGTCTGCAAATCAGGGAATGTCAGAGCTGGAAATAAAAACAGATTTTTGACATTAAAGCAAGGTCAAGCTCAATCAGAAGAGTGTGGGAGGAATGGACGAATAGTGACTAACAAGCTTTGGCGTTTTATCATATGATGACTTCAAGATTCTGCTCTCATTTGACTATAGGATAACACAAATAAAATAAATGTTATAATTCACTGAGCCTCATGTTGTTTCAAACCCATATGGCTTTCTTGTAGGATTAGACATGTTTTTGGATTATTAAAATCTAATTAAACCATTAAAACAGAATTCATTAAAACAATGAATTTGGAAAATGTAATCAATTGTTAATTTGGTATTTTAGAATCCAGGAATGGATTTCATAGGGTGCTACAAAAGCACCATAAATATATCTTGTACACTTTATTTCAAAGTCAGACTTCTGAACCGTCTTTTCAATCAATCAGTTGATCTGCTTCACAAAACCGGTCTGAACAATTTGTTTACGACTTAGACTGATCTGGTTCTCAAGCATCAATTTACAATCCAGTCAAAAAGGATATTATCATTCAATTCTGTGAATCCAGAAAAGCAAATGTATCAGTTTCCAACAAAATATTTTAACCAGTAGAACTGTTTGCATCGTGATAATAAGCTATTAATCAAAGGATCGTGTGACACTGAAGACTGGAGTAATGGTTGCTGAAAATTCAGCTTTGATTTCACAGGAATAAATAACATTTTAAAACATATCGCAATAGAAAATGGTTATTTTAAATTGCAATACTATTTCACAATATAACTACTTTTACTGCATTTTTGATCATGTAAAGGCAGCCTCAGTGAGAATAAGGCACTTCTTTCAAGAATCTTACTGATACATATAAGATAGTAAGTTGGGCTTCTGGCTGTTCCTCACTGCATTTTAAATCATCATAGAGGACTATTATTGTATTGCTCGGTCTGTCCTATATCTGCCATACATCCAACATGATACATCAAAGACTTCACAAGCTTCACTGGAGCCAGATGACCATCTGCTGCATTGGCATTGAGTTCAAAACAAAGCAACATTTCACAAGCACATATAGGCGATGAAACTACCTCTCACTTTTCAGGCGTCTTAGGGACACATTTCCTGACTGACGTGTAGCCTATATGTGCTTGACAAGTAACAAGTGAAACGACTGCTGTCAGCAACTCATGAAAACAAATTACACCAAAATCGAGGCGACATTAGCTATATACATCAATAATAGACGTGGAGGGACAGCTTGTGCACCGAACGAAATTGAAGAGATGCAATATTTTGCAGGAGGCAACAAACCCTTCATATCAAGAACTAAAATTACATTTTCTTGGCTTATCTGGGACTCACAGTCTGCTCTTTTCGTGGCCCTTTCGGATTTCCACCTCCTACATAACAAGACACAAACCCCTATCAACAGTCCTTCTTGCTCTTTTATCCTTATATTGGTGTCTTCACTGATTTTCTTCCAACTTTCTCATTTCACCGTATCATCAAGTCATTGCTCTTTCAGTATCATTTTATTTCCCATTTATCACCTCTCTCCACCCAATTCCGACATTGTCATCTTTTCAATTTGTCCCTTCACATCTTTCACTTTAACTTTGTCTCTTTGTTCTTCTTCTTTCTTGCAGCGAGAAGATGCATTATTCATGTAAACGGTCTGTCAGTTGCGTGTGTCGATAATCAACCCTGCTGTGTGGGCCACGGAAAATTGACCATAAGCACTATTCAAGCAACTATACACTGTACGACAGCCATTCTAGTATTCGAGAAGAGTAGGGATCCGGGCATGAAAAGAACGAGGGTAAAGGGAGAAAATAAGATAATCATAGAGGAAAAACCTACACATATCAATCAATCAACAAATCAGCAATGCATAACAAGCTTGGTGCTCATATCAAAAAGGGGCTGTCTCACTGCTTCTAGTCTAGTATAAGGTGGAGATACAGGAGCTGATCACCAGCCAGTGCTGCAATTACTGCTGCATTCTGAAAGCTGCTAAGAGCGACACCAATTTACTCCGAACCTTCTAAGGCCATTGTGACATTGCAAAAACACAAGAGGCCTTGCAGAAAATCTCAGCATTGGAAAGGTGGCAGGTAGAAAAAGAAAAAAGACGAAACATGGAACAAAGCACTTTTTGGATCACATTATTTTTCATTACAAGTTCTGCAATATAATAATATGGACAAGAGAATCCAGTACATTCTTCAATTACAATAAATGGAAGCTGGCGCTTTAATGCATCTATGTAAAAGTACCATAAACATCCGTTACCCTACTTTTTTTGAAAAGATTATTAAATTATTTTTCTATAAAATAAATAAAAATGCACTTTAGTTAAAAGGTTTGGGTTTGGTAAGATTTTTCTAAAAATGATTTTAAAATAATATTTTAAATATTATTTATTTGATCAAAAAGCTGTAAAATGCTAATATTGTAAAATATTATAACTGCTTTGTATTTTAATATAATTTTAAAAGTAATGTATCACTGTGACAGCAAAGCTGAATTTCAGGCACCATTACTTCAGTTTTCAGTGTCACATGATCAGTCTAATATGCTGATTTAGTGCTCATCTTTTATTATTTTCATCAATCTTGACAGTTAATGCAATTTTTTTGCAGCCCAAACTGATCGCTCAATGCAGCGGTTCTCAATTCCAAATCGAGTTTCAACAGGTGGAGGGAAAAGGCACTGCGGCATATAGTGTGACACCCTTCTCGTTGTGTTTGCACGGGTAACAGTGTCTAAATTAATAAGAAGTCTGAAAACAAACATCCTGCTGGGACTCACTCATGTGTCCTCCCACAGAAGTTATTTATCTCCCAGCGAAATAAATAAGACAACAGTGCTGCAGAGAAGCAGACATCTTTTATGAAGCTGGGATCATACACACTGTTACCATCCGAGGAGGTGCAGGGAGCTGATTAAATAAAGATTACAAGGGGGGTCGCAGTGGTGCCATAGAAAACAGTTCTGGGTTACCCAAAGAACCGTTTGCCAAAAAGTGCATGATTTGGCTAAATAAATAAAAAACACATTCTAAGTATTCAGTTTTAATAATTATTGAGACTGAAATAGATAAAATTTCATTTTAAGGTTAAACATAGTTGCCTGTACTTACTACTTACTATAAATTATGAATAATTACAAGCAACTAACCATAACATAACCCTAAAGTAAGTTTGTAGATATTATGCAGTACTTATTTATGTAATTACACTATAACAACGCCACCTTACAAAAAAGTGTGACCCTAAAAAAAGTGTAAACATTTACCGCTTGCGTTCTTGCCACAAATGAGGTGCTGATGTGGCTGCAAAAGACCCCACATCTCCGAATCGTTATGTATGGCCAGTTCCAGGGACTCCACGGAAAACTTTGGCACTCCGTCCTCCTTCTCCACCAGCGCGCTCCTCTGCACCCGGCTGAACACCTCTCGGAACAGGCTCTCCATACAGGCGCTCAGGTAGATCGCCGCGTGCTCGTGGATGCGCAGGGCCACCCGGCTATCCACCATCCAGCTGAAGATTTTCCCTACGGAGAAGACGAGTCCGCATCGGGCAGACTTACCCCGGCTGAACTTATCGCCCGTGTTCATGTTGTATAGCGACAGCGCGCTGAGCGCCGCAGTGATGCAGTTCACGGAGATGGTCCACGAGAGGACCATCTTGATGGCGCTCTGGATCTCGTACTTGGTGCATCTAGCGTAACGCAGACTCAGACGCTGCGCCTCCCGGGCGATCCTCACCAGCGCGCGGCTGACCAGCACGGAGAGCTTGGCCAGAATCTCTCGCGACGCGTTCCCCACGCACAGCTCCTCGTCTTTGCGCAGCGCGCCTTCCACCTCTCCAAGACTCCACGGCACGTCCTCCTCCAGCTCGGGCAGTTTGCCGCTCTGGCCCGAGCACTCCAGGATCTCCGTGTCTTCCGCCAGGACTGTGTTGACCGTGTCCAAACTGTTTTGTCTGCTGTGCATGGATTCAGTCAGATGCCAGCAGTTGCCCCCATGCGCAATCGACAGATGCGTGTCCGAGCAACAGAGCGACACGCTGGACGACCTGAAGGAATCCGCCGCTCCACCATAACCGGAATCGAGCGTTAAATCCTCCAGCGTCCTCGCAGCTGTCTTACCCTTGCCTGCCATGGCTGCACCTCATAATGTTAGGCTTATGCCTGATATTTTAAAGAAAGCCCAAAGCGCGTTCCTGTGGCGCGCCCTGTCCTCGGAGCAGTAAAGGAATGTATTGCCAACAAATTTCACGCGCAAACACAATCTACAAGCGCGCGCAGTGACAATTCGTTAAGTGTTTTGGTAAGTCACCAGAATAAAATAAAAAATGTCCAACGCGTGCCTCTGCTCCCAACTTTGGCTGCGCAATTCGAGAGCTCAGAACACATTCACCAACCACTACATCATTCACTGCAAAACCACTCATCTGGGGAGGAGCTATGCAAATATATCACTCATAGGAGGAGGGGCTATCTATATAAATCACTCTCAAGGAGGGAGGGACTATGCAAATTGAAAAACATGATCAAATCAACAGGCTCCAAAAGTACAGGGTGCCTTTTTCACTTTCAAAATGTTAAATCAATCCGAAAAATTGTCTCATACGTCTTTCAAATATTACAACTGTTCTCCTTTAAAATCACATATATGTGCAAAATGCAGATTTTGATTGATATATAACTGCATATTTGTAAAAACGAATAATAGGCGACATGAATACAAATTAATATTGATGAATTGTATAATTATTATTTATATTGCTATAATATTATACAAGTATAAATTATTATTGTATATGTGCTATATAATTGCATATGGAACAAGATTATAATCTCTTCTAAACACTCTTCTCTCTTATCAACTCGACATGCTTCTCTACAGCCGGAGGATGTTTACGCGATGATTCTGAAAAGTGTAGATCAAAGCAATCGCTTGCAGTCTGCACCTTTCATCTGTCTCTCTCAATCTACAATTTAACTCAGGCAATTACTTCAGAATTGTCAAAAAAGTTCTGAAATGAAACAAGCACGCTGTACAAGAATAGATTTAAAAACGTCTAAAGGCGTTGTGTGTTTAATTATGCAAGTGATCTAGCGTGAAAAGAAACGAATTGTTTTGACGTGAGAAGTCTTGCAGTCTGTCTCCTTATCAAGCTCATTATTAATACCCATAGAAGGCGACATTTGGCGCATTGCTGGGGAATTGCTGAGTATCTGGTGCCCTCTCTAGGAGACACTGAGCAATAGCTTGTCCTAACATCACACTATTCCTCTATTCTCACACGGCTAAAAACACATTTGTGACAGGACCAAAACAGAAAACAATACCTAAAGTCTTTGAGAAAATTACTAAATCACTAAATATTATATAAAACACTAGATGTACATTACAATACTCTAAACACAGATATAGATGAGCCACATTTAGCAGGGCTTGTGAATATGAGGGCAAATTAATTTGGCAAGAAGATTGTATAACTGAACCTGTGATTTCCTCTCGACTGCTCAGTGTTCACAGCGGAAAAACATGCTGTTTATAACCATCATTCCTTTTTATGAATAAAGATAGCTTATTACAAAAAAACTTGCACAAAAGTTTAGTCATTAAAAAATAGTGCTTTTTCTATCAAAAAAACTACATTGCGCCTCTGTTGCATTTAATGTAACACTGTCTAATATTCTTATTAAAACCACTCTGATGCTTATCTCATTTTCTGTTCATTAAATCAGTAATGGACAAATTAGTTTTTTTCAACAGAAATAAACTAATTCTATTAGTACCAAAGTGTTTTAAGCTATT
The DNA here is from genome assembly GCA_027564155.1 of Gymnocypris eckloni scoliostomus. Classification (NCBI taxonomy): domain Eukaryota; kingdom Metazoa; phylum Chordata; class Actinopteri; order Cypriniformes; family Cyprinidae; genus Gymnocypris; species Gymnocypris eckloni. The sequence goes on from CM050432.1 coordinate 636,047, forward strand.
AAAGGCACTGATTAAACTGACATTCAATATTTGCTATAATAAGCACAATTATGCTTTTATTCAAATTTAATCTATTCTTCATATTTGATTAATTACCTTGGATATGCATTGCCTGTGAATAAATCAGTCAACAGCAGCGGCGGCAGGCTGGGATATAGTGGTTGTTCTTCTTAAATGAGATTTCTCCTTCACATGTTCTTCCATGATTGCTTGTTGCCTAGAAACACAAAGGCTATTATGTATTTGGTGCTTATGTATAACTCACATAAAAATCCATCTTATGGAAACACAGAGACATTATAGGAATATTAGGACAAAAAGAACAAGTATGAATAAGAAATGTGTCATTAAGTCTAGATCTCCAGATTCATTCCTCATCTGGAAGGTTTAATTTGATTATACAAATACTACGGTTCATGTTTTATGGATAGCAATGAATTGCATACATAACTTCACACATTCAGTCATTTTTCATGCTACAATTTGGCTGAAACAACAACATGTATAACTCCATGATGTTGCATAGAAAGAAAAATGGTGAGATGTAAATATTCTTATAAACAAAAATGGTAGCAATATGTTATTGTAGTATTTTAAATAGATTAAATATATGCATACTTTAATGTGGATCTACCAACTCATTCTTGATTGGCAGTGATGAAATGATTACAATTTTTTTGCTTACATCATTTCCTCTTCAGCATAATTGACTATACAACCAGCATTTATTCTAAATCAGATCAGTTCAAAATGAGTTTCTACACACTTTTATAATAAAGTAACGAATATGTAATAACGAGAGGTAGTGTGTATGCAGATAAGATAAAACATGGTTAAACAGAGGAATAGATCGCCCAAAAATAAAAACCTGGTGAAAATGTACTCACCCTCAAGTCAACTATCTAAGAGTGTTTTTCTTCATTAAAACAGTTTGAGAAATTTAGCATTACGTCACTTGCTCACAAATGGATCCTCTGCAGTGAATGGGTGCCGTCAGAATGAAAGTTCAAACAGCTGATAAAAACATCACAATAATCCACAGGTCCATCAATTATCATCTTGTGAAGTCAAAAGCTGCATGTTTGTAAGAAACATTTGTTAGAAACAGTAAGGCGTTTTAACTTCAAACCATTGCTTCCAGTTAAAATACAATTACTCAATCCATCACATTGCTTTATCCAGTGAAAAGGTTGTCTATTCTGAACCAGGAGAGAAATATGCACAGATCAAGCAATGTGTTCAGTTAAAAACAGTCCAAACAAATATGATTGTGGATTATGATGCAAGAGGATGTTTTTGGTGATGGTTTAAAGTTAAAACAACCTATGGGTTGTTTTCTTACAAAATACAGCTTTTCCCTTCAAAAGACATTAATGGATGGAATCAGGAATCATGTTGTGGATTATTGTGATGTTTTTATCGGCCGTTTGAACTGTCATTCTGATGGCACCCATTCACTACAGAGGACCCAAGTGATGTAATATGATACATTTCTCTAAATCCTTAAATCTAAATGTCACCTACATCTATGATGACCTGATAGAAAGTAAATTCTCTGAAAATGTTTATTATTGGGTGAACTATTCCTTTAACAGGTGACATGATCTTCTATCAAAGCACATCAAAGCCTATCCATTGATGTCAGCCTGATCTTAAAAGGGGGTTGGAAAAAAAACTTAAACTGTTGAAAATGCCCATAAGAGATATTTTAAATACTTTAAGTTGTACTTAAAGCTTAAACAGTCCTGCCAAAAAAGTGGCATATAATACTCTGTCTATAAACACAAAATAACTGCAATTATACAAATGATCTTGTTCAAAAGTGCATACATCCTTGGATTACAATAGAATCCAGCAGTGGCGGCTTTTGATAGTGTGTCCATAAATTCACCGATTCTGACTCTCACTGTTCTTCACATTGTGTCTCTCTTATCTTACCCACTCGGTTCAGTTCATGGAGCTCCCTTCTAACGAGTTGATGATAGGAATCAGGTGTGTTAAATAAGACAGACAAACAAAATGTGCAAAGCAGTGAGAGTTGAGAATCTTAATGGTCCTCAGTGACAAAGCTGGAGCATCAAAACTGAAATATGTAGAGTCTGCTGGGAAAGCAAAGACCTTACAGTAGCCTACCTGGAGGCTTTTTTATACATACAAAGTGAGCTGTAAACAAACCAAGGACAAAGAGTCACTGATGCTTGACAAGGCAACACATATTTAAACATTTACAGGATCATTATTATTTAGTATTTTGCATTGTAAGTAAATATAAATTATGTTAAATAGCATAAATGGTAAACAAAATGAAATTTTGCTAAAAAAAATGATAAGAGATGTAAGGAATATGACCAGAATTGTAAATGTATTCTAATGTGCAAAGAACGCCAAAATAAGTCCAGAAAATAAATATCTGCCAACAGTTCTTGACTAAAAAGTGGTTTTAACAGCACGTCTCAACAGTGTCATCTTGATTCAGAAAAAAAAAACTGCGCCCTGACACGAGTTTGCTCACGTCGCTTCTCATGTGCACATCCGGGTACCATAGCTCCAGCCAATCAGCTGCGAGGACTGAACACTACGGTCCTTGATGGTCTTTATGGGTTGGCAATGTATAAATCAAGCCTTGCAATGTATGTATGTATGTATATATATATATATACACACACACACACAGTTTGCACATACTTCAGTTTTTAATATTATTTACAATTGTATGATTTTTTTTTATAAACAATAACATTGTAATTATATGTATATATGTATGCATATTAACATAACCCATATCAAGACCTAATGTTCATTCACAATATGTAATGAACAACATTTTATAAAGTATAAGTGGTTAGTGTGTTAGTTAATCACACCAAAGGAAACGTGACCGAGGATCAACTACGTCACACTAGGGCTTGACCAAACAGAGCATGGTATTTCATGTGCGCAGTCCACTAACGTTAGGTGGGGTTTATTCGAGCGACTGAATTGCATGACTGGAAGTCTAAGGAACATTCTCCGTGGGGAAAGATCTGCAAGCGGACGCTACGTTGAGGGAAAACACCAAGACACGTTGAATACCTAATTTGAGATCTCACTTCATTCGGGATATTGCTTTATTTTGCGACAGCTGCATGTAACGCGGTAACAAATGGCTCGTGCCAATATTGATATTTACATAATCGCGCTGATTTAGGGCTGGCACGTCTCCGAAGTGACTTCAACTGGAAGACTGCGCGCATTGACATTTAAGTCAACTCACAGATCAACTTGCTTCACAGGCGAGACATAAAACATGTACACTATTGTTGAATATTTGGGGTAATTCAGAAAAACAAGTTATACAACAGGGGAAGTGTACTTTACGTTGCGTCCTGGTCCTAAAGCCGGTCGTGTATTCGGCTGTTAACCAGCGTGCGCCCCAATGCTTCAGCTGTGGTCGTGTTTCAAATCATTACACATGAAGATGGAAAGCGTTTTGTTAGAGCAAGGCTAATTCTTTTTCCAGAATAATTTGAACCCGCATATATAGTGACTTCATTAGAAACCCTGTGGTTTATTACGCTGTTGAAAGCAGTTTTTTTCGTTGGAGTGTGTAGTAGAGCAACGCGAAGGAGGTTTTATCAAAGCACCCCAGCATACTACACACTTGAAGTGGAGTAATGGTGGTAAATACGGTCCACTGGTTCAGGAAGGGCTTGCGGCTCCACGACAATCCTTCACTCAGAGACTCTATCCTGGGAGCGCACACTGTCCGCTGTGTGTACATCCTCGACCCCTGGTTCGCCGGATCCTCCAACGTCGGGATCAGCAGGTGGAGGTAATGATCGGACGCCAAAGAGCTGTTAGCCTATATTATATCTGTGCTTGGCATGCAGTGCAAAATCTTATTTGGCGTAGTCAACTAATAATCATGTTTCTAACAAAAAATTATTGCTAACACTTTACATTAGGGTCCTATTAGTTAACGTTATAATGCATTAACTAACATTAACAAAAGTATCGCTCATTATTAATGTTTAGTAAAAATACAACTGTTCATTGTCAGATATAGGTCCGTTATATATGATTACGTTTTTATTGTAACAATACATTGGTAAATGTTGAAATTAACATGAAATAAAATTGATAAATGCTTTATATTTTCATTGTTAGTTCATGTTAACTAATGTAGCTAAATAAATGAAAACTGATTTGAAAGCGTTACCATTCTATTCTGTTACGATGGCATTGCTGCAAGGATGTAACGAGATCAAAGTGCTTTATCAAAATACTTTTGCATGATATAGTAGAACCTCAATTAATTTACATATGCATTTCATAATGAATTACAAATAATACAACTCTTAAGGTAAACTGCTACCTGTATTGTAATAACCATACATTTGGACTTATAGACTTTCTTTTAGTGATGCTTAGTGTTGGCAATTTATCAGTGCATTTATAGACTGGATATAGATACAATGAATGACTGATTATAGCCAGTGCATCTTTTTCCCCTAGAGAATGGATTATTATGTTATAGTAGCTGAATTACTAACGAGAAACTAGTGTGTTTTGTAACTAGTTGAGTCTACTGACTGGTTGACTAAGGTCCCATTGACAGATTGCAGCTTGTCCATCAGTGGGAGGGCGTTTCTGAATGACATTTTAATAAAACACTGACTTAAACCAAGTTGAGGTTTATATGTAAGGCTATTTGAGTTTTCAAAGTGGAGCCAAACATTTCTTCATATGCATTCATAAACTTTTTCTCCTTTTCCCAGTGAGGTCACACACATGAAATGATAAGATAAAAACTCAACTGCCTTTAAACTGTTATTGAGTTTCTGCTAAACACTCAGCACATGGTGGAGGTTTATTTTTTGGCCATGGACAGACTACTGAAATTGTGTTAAAGTAATATTAAAATATATTTGTTAAAGATTATATTATTATTTTTTGAACAAAGAGATTTTCACTTTATATGCATATAATTTGCATATACAAACAGCTAGACAAATGCATTAGTTACAGAGTCTGTTTTGTGTTCTTAACTACAAGCAGTATTACATAACACACACCTTTGCATCAGTCTTCCACTCCCATGCTTGCATGCTATACATCTCAAACTTAAAACAGGGATAGTTTATCCATACACAAATATGTGTCTTATTTACTCACCCTCACGTCGTTCCAAACATTTGACTTTCCAACGCCGAGCACGAGGGTTGAAAAGGCACTCTTCCATGAAATAAAAGTAGATGGGAACTTGAGCCTGTGAGTTGCAAAAAGGACAAAATGTATCACTTTATTAAGTCTTATAATAGCTCTGGGTGATGAACAGACTGAAATATAACATTAACTCAAAATCTTGCTTTATTGTATGGAGAAGACCAGCTTGGACATTCTATAAATATTTCCTTTTGTAATTCACGTTAAAAAAGTAAGTCATATGGGTGTGGATCAACTGGTATGAGTAAATTATAAACATCTTTGCTTATATTGCACAGGGTGTAAAAAGCTTTTTAGTACATCCAATTACTAGCATGTGGTGTGTGAGCATGTGTGTTCATTTCTATGCATGTATGTTGGCACACACTCGAGGTGAGGTCTACTGGACGACAGTTGATCTGATTGAACGCTGTGTGATGATGTAACCTGCCTTCATCCACCCATTGTGTTAGGAAAAGGGGTCAGTGTGTTATAGAGGGTGATCATGACGACTACTACAAAATACTTAGTAATGTGCTCAGCTGTGGTGACCCACTTTATTCACCATAAAATCAAAATAGGCTCTGGTAGGTAGAACCCACCTAGTTTACATAAACTGGGAAAGATGGATGGCAAAATTGACAAGATGTAGTTTGTTTTATGCTTGCTTGGTTCCTGAAGGTGCGTTTATCTCTTACTGGCTCTGTAAAATCAGTCTAATTAGAGACAAGTGAGTGAAATCAGATAATTATGCTTTGGTAAACTGACAAGTAGATTTTGGAAAATATCAAACTTGTAGTGCACAACTATAAAACTGACTGTTAACATGCACCACAAACTCGATACACTTTAGTTTCACATTTGAACTTGATGTTATCTGCAATCATTACAACAAAGCAGCTTGTCGTATAATATGATACTGTGGTGTTCTGACCCGTGTTCTGTTTGTGTGTCACTGGGTCAAACGACTGGGAGACAACTGTCTTTGATTCCGATCATACGGCTGTGAGTCAATGACAAAGAGAGGGAGGCTATGGCTTAGACAGGGATTTACACATTGTCGCTGACTGCCGTGTAGAGGACATCATTCCCTGTGAGCAGATGCAGAGCAGGCAGGATCGTACAACAGCACGGGAATAAAAGGACAGATGTTTTGCTGCAGCATGAATCATCTGTAAACATGGATATACATTGAGATGTTGAAAATGTGGGATCTTTTTCCATGTCTTTCAGATTTTGAAAACTTCAAAATGTTAAATGATGCAAGAAGAAACAGATTCGGAAGTATTTCTAGACTTCTGGTCCCGATTGTTATTAGTTAGTTGAGCTGGTCAGGTTTTTACACCGCTGTTTTTAATCTGATGTATTAACGTGTGTATTGTGTGCTGCATCCTGCTACACGTGGACTGTATTATTAGGTGTTTTTTTCTACCGTTCAAAGGTTTGTCTGTAAAATTAGATAGGATTTTTCTGAAAGAAATTAATACTTTTATCCTGCAAGTATGCACAAGATTAATCAGAAGTGACAGTGAAACATAATGTTCTGATGTCAAATTAATGCTGTTATTTTGAACTGTTTATTTTGGTTTATCAAAGAATCCTGGAATCTGAATTTTCACAAACAAATTAAGCAGCGCAACTATTTTTTACATTGATAATACTAAGAAATGAGCAGGAAAAAGCTATTTATTCATAGTATAATGTGACACTAAACAGGAGTAATTGCTGCTGAAAATTAGGCTTTGTTCTTTTTTCAAAGAACAACTGTCTTTGATTCCGATCATACGGCTGTGAGTCAATGACAAAGAGAGGGAGGCTATGGCTTAGACAGGGATTTACACATTGTCGCTGACTGCCGTGTAGAGGACATCATTCCCTGTGAGCAGATGCAGAGCAGGCAGGATCGTACAACAGCACGGGAATAAAAGGACAGATGTTTTGCTGCAGCATGAATCATCTGTAAACATGGATATATACATTGAGATGTTGAAAATGTGGGATCTTTTTCCATGTCTTTCAGATTTTGAAAACTTCAAAAATGTTAAATGATGCAAGAAGAAACAGATTCGGAAGTATTTCTAGACTTCTGGTCCCGATTGTTATTAGTTAGTTGAGCTGGTCAGGTTTTTACACCGCTGTTTTTAATCTGATGTATTAACGTGTGTATTGTGTGCTGCATCCTGCTACATGTGGACTGTATTATTAGGTGTTTTTTTCTACCGTTCAAAGGTTTGTCTGTAAAATTAGATAGGATTTTTCTGAAAGAAATTAATACTTTTATCCTGCAAGTATGCACAAGATTAATCAGAAGTGACAGTGAAACATAAAGATGTTCTGATGTCAAATTAATGCTGTTATTTTGAACTGTTTATTTTGGTTTATCAAAGAATCCTGGAATCTGAATTTTCACAAACAAATTAAGCAGCGCAACTATTTTTAACATTGATAATACTAAGAAATGAGCAGGAAAAAGCTATTTATTCATAGTATAATGTGACACTAAACAGGAGTAATTGCTGCTGAAAATTCAGCTTTGGCATTACAAGAATAATGCCACATTTTAATATGTATTGTAATAGAAAATTGAAATTGTATTAATATTTAACTATACTACTGTTTCAACTGTATTTTTGATCAAATACATGATGTTTCCTCCACAAAGAGATGAAACCGGTGTACATTACTGTATTACAGGCAGTATCAATATTTTGGTCTCGACCAATAAAAGCTGTCGTTTCTCTTGCTGACTAATCAGTGTTTGATTTTGTTGTGTAACTTCAGAATACTAATGAATATCTCAGTGAAATCTCATTGACAAAATACAGGAATATTATCTAATCTTCTCCTAGAATGTGCCACTCATATTTGAAAAATAACAAAAAAGATTCCATATATGTGAATAGTGGATATCCCATGTAAACCTGCCATGATAATTAAGGGGTCACCAGAATGTGTTTCCTAGACCAAGACAAAAAAACATCCCATGCCAGAGTCTTTGATATTTAGATAGATCCCTCTTAGTCAGTTCATTTATCATGCTTTTGTTTTGTTCATTTTATCAGAACTATGATGAATCACTCAACCAGACTGTAATCAATGTGACACTAAATAAATATTTGACTGGTAACTCTTTAGAGCATCAGGCCACTTTCTTTAGCATCTTATGGTTACTTTACAGTCCAGAAAGAAACATGACTATCATATGTCAAATGGATTATGGATTTTGTACTAAAGATTATGCAAAACTCTCATGCAAGACAGATTAAGCTAATATCTGAACTAAGAGCCAGTCAGGAATCCTTGAAATGCATATTACATAACATTCATTTGTCTGACAGTGATAACGCCGGAGTTTTAGAGAGTTCATTTGAGATCAAGTATAGTTTGGCCAGGATTATACGAGGTTGTCTAGGGTTTGACGAGAGTTTAGCTGTGGTGAATGGAGTTTTTCTCTTACTCGGCTCTTGAGGTTATGTGAGATCCTGCAGAAAACAGAAACTGGGTTTCTGGGCCAATAACACACTGTATCACGGCAAAGTGCTCAGTTCGGTGTTGCTAGCTATTTTAAAAGATCGATTGGGTTTCCTGCACCACTTTTCAACAGCACTACACCAGAAATAAAACGTCCTGTACATTATGTGAACAAATTGCTCACATGATGTGGTTCTTTTTAATAAACCAATTTACTTTTTACTATTTAAACTGAAATACTTAAGTCATCATCTAAACATGGACTGAATTGTTTAGACAACTCACTACTTCACTGAATCAACATAAAATACAATTATTCAGTGTATCACAATTGTCATCGTTAAATTCCCATCCAGTGCTTAAAAAAATAATCAATCAATCAGTCAATATTAATGCTTCCAATTGCAATAAAAAAACTTTGGCAGATAACGCCACACTTAAATGTTCCTGTAGCTCAACTGGTAAAACATGGTGCTAGCAATGCCAAGGATAAATCATTGTAAATGTAATGTCTTTACAAGATACAGGGTTGAGGATGAAATAATCATTGGATTTGTCCAAGGTTCAAGACTTCAAAATGTATTCAGTTTTGTGTACAGCAGAACAGTGAATTTCAAGGTCATTTGAGTGCAGATCTTGAATGATGAAATGAGTGTCTGCACACACAATGACAGATATATAAGGGCGGCATCCTGTTTTAATGGCAGCTCTGTGCATAATGATCATATTAATGTTCAGTTAGCCGTTTATTTCACTGTAAGCATGGCTGTGTAAGTCATAATCATCGAAATAGTTCTGTATTTCCTATGTTTTGAATAATGAATAATGAATTAGTTATCATCGTAATTATCAAGATATCATATGTGACCCTGGACCACAAAACCAGTCATAAGTAGCACAGGTACATTTGTATCAATAGCCAACAATACATTGTATGGGTCAAAATTATCAATTTTTTGTTTATGCCAAAAATGATTAGACTATTAAGTACAAATCATGTTCCATGAATATATTTTGTACATTTCCTACCGTAAATATATAAAAACTTAATTTTTGATTAGCTAAATGCATCGCTAAGCACTTCATTTGGACAACTTTAAAGGAGATTTTCTCAATATTTTTGCACCCTCAGATTCCAGATTTTCAAATAGTTTTATCTATGACTGGTTTTGTGATCAGGGTGACACACACACACACACACACACACACATATATTAATACAATAAAATAAATTTTCAATAAAAGCAACATTAAAATGTTTAATTCTGAGTTTGAGTGTTTATTAAAAAAAAAAAAGAAAGAGAAAATTAGATTGTCAATTGTTGTCAAAAAAATGGATAAAACATTAGGAAATGGATGAGTTTGACACCTTTTGCAATACGTTGTAGCTTCAGCTAGTAATAATCTATAATTCCAGCAATTCCTGTCAGCAGATAGTTTCTATTTTTACCCTCTACCTGTTTGATGCCTTGCCCTCTTTGAAATGTTTTACAGTTCAATATATTCTGTTGCACAGTGCAATAGCATTGCAATGGCTATTGTGAATATAACTGCCTTATTATTAGACTTATATTACCTGCATTATATTATTTGTCAGTATGTGGCTATAAATATCTTGCATGTCTCTTGTTGCTCAGGTTTTTACTGCAGTGTTTGGAAGACTTGGATGCCAGCCTCCGCAAACTCAACTCACGACTCTTCGTTATCCGTGGCCAACCCACTGATGTCTTCCCCAGGCTCTTTAAGGTTTCACTTGACTGAATTGTTACATTTCAGTACAATAATAATCTTGTGCCAGGATAAGATTTCTGATTGATGAAATATGCTGGATTAGAAATAACAAAAATAATCGAATCTTGGCTGTTTCACTGTTGTGTGTCTGTGGGTGAATATTTTACGTCCCCTAATGGTTTGATTTTGTAATGCATCCAGGAGTGGAACATTAATCGTCTGTCCTACGAGTACGACTCTGAGCCATTTGGAAAGGAGCGAGATGCAGCCATCAAGAAGCTGGCCAATGAGGCAGGCGTGGAGGTGATAGTTCGCATCTCTCACACGCTCTACGATCTGGACAAGTGAGTACTTCTACATTTGAAAACTCCTTCCGGTGGCGCTGCTGAGTTCAGTCGCCTGTGAATTAGCTCCGCTCAGAATTGTGCTTTTATGTGTGTTTCTTTACCTATTTTTTATTTTTTTACTTCTCTTTTGATACGTGTATCGTCTGCAATGATTATGTACGACAGAAGAACACTTTTGGACATTGGACAACGCTACACTAACCTGATTCAGAACACTTTATCCACGGACCCAGCGTGGCCATTGGAGATACTTCGGAGCACCGAGTTGAACAATGACCACCTGAATAACCGCAGGAGGCGAAGGAAACACCGCGGGAGACGTGCTGGAATACGCAACAGACTGAGGAAAAGGGCTTACAGCCCTCCTCTACCAAGTATTCTGCTCGCTAATGTCCAATCCTTGGAGAATAAGATGGACGATCTTAGAGCCAGGATTAGTTTCCAACGAGACATTAGAGACTGCAACATCTTTGTTTGACTGAAAGCGTGGCTCACGCCCGGTCCCGGACACCGCTGTAACGCCGTCTGATAACTTTTCTGTTTTACGGATGGACAGATCAGCCGAGGCCGGAAAAACAAAGGTGGTGGAGTGTGTTTCTTTATTAACAAGAAATGGTGTGACCCCAGGAATATCTCCATTCTGTCGCATTCCTGTTCGCCTCATCTGGAGCATCTCTCCATTATCTGCCGCCCTTCTATCTGCCCCGAATTTACATCGATCCTCGTGTCTGCCGTTTATATTCCTCCACAAGCAGACACTAGCGTGGCTTTGTCCAATCTCCACGATGAAATCAGCGGATATGTCAACAAACATCCCGGCGCTGCTTGTATCATCACTGGGGACTTTAACAAGGCCAACCTCAAGACAGTCCTGCCGAACTTTCATCAACACATATCCTGTCCAACCAGAGGACTGAATACACTGGATCACTGCTACACTCCGCTCAATAACGCCTACAAAGCCCACTCACCGGCTTTTGGCAAATCAGATCATGTCGCCATCTTCTCTCACGGAATACAAACAGAGGATCGCCGCGAACCGCCGGTGGAGAGGGAAGTGACGCTGGTCCCCCCACTCTGAAGCTATGCTACAGGCGTCTCTTGATGACGCGTCGACTGGGACATGTTCCGGGCGAGTTCATCTGGCGTCAGCGAATTCACGGATGTAGCAGTAAGCTTCAGTAAACACGCTAACCGAGCAAGCCACTGAAAGCGGTAACAGTTAGGACATTTACTAATCAGAAACCGTGGGTGGACAGATCAATCCGTGATGCGGTTAACCATCGCACTGCCGCATACAATGCCGGTCTGTTGTCAGGAAACATGAGCGAGTACAAAACATCGTTACGCTCTCCGGCGTGCAATACGAGCCGCTAAGCGCCCGGTACAGTGAGAAAATTGAGTCACATTTCCAGCTCAATGACTCTCGGCGCATGTGGCAGGGACTGAAGACCATCTGTTCCTCTGGAAATAAATCCTCCGCAGAGGTGAGAGCAGATCCGCTGCTGGCGAAGAACTAAACACCTTCTCGGTCGCTTTGACTGCAATGGCGGCGCAAATCTGCCGAACAGCCCGTCAGGAAGCTGCAGACAGAGCAGCAATGATCATGTAAATCACCTTTTCAGAGGATGACGTTCGAGAGGAACTAAAGAGAGTGAACATAAGGAAAGCAGCAGGACCTGATGGGATTACTGGCGCGTTCTGAGGTCCTGTGCTGATCAGCTTGCTGGTTTGTTTACTTCCATATTTAATGAGTCCCTACCTCTGTTGTTCCCACCTCCTTTAAAAATCTGTCATAATCCCTGTGCCTAAGAACAGTAAACCCTCTTGCCTGAATGACTATCGTCCAGTTGCCCTCACATCGACGGTCATGAAGGTTTTGAAGACTTTTAAAGAAACACATTTGCTCCTCCATCCCTGCTACCTTGGACCCTCTTCAGTTTGCCTATCGGCCAAATAGGTCTACTGATGATGCCATCTCCCAGGTACTGCACTCCTCCCTCACTCACATCGACAGCAAAAATGGCAACTATGTCAGGCTGCTATTCATAGACTACAGCTCAGCTTTCAACACTATAGTCCCCACCAAGCTGACTGTTAAACTCTCAGACCTCGGCCTAAACACTTCACTTTGTGACTGGATTCAAGATTTCCTCACCGCCAGACCACAAGTGGTGAAAGTCGGCCAGTTCACCTCCAACTCCATCACCCTGAACATAGGAGCCCCACAGGGCTGTGTCCTGAGCCCCCTGCTATACTCTCTATACACCCACGACTGCGTGTCCTCACAGCTCCACCTCTATTGTCAAATTTGCGGATGATACTGTGGTTCTGGGCCTCATTAACAACGATGGACGAGGCCGCATACTTGGATGAGGTGGAGAGACTTACATCATGGTGCCAGGACAACTGTCTCTCTCTGAACGTGAGCAAAACTAAGGAGCTGATCGTGGACTTCAGGAAGAGACAGCAGCAGCCCCACACTCCTCTTATGATCAGTGGGACCCCTGTGGAGAGGGTGAGTAGCTTCAAGTACCTCGGTGTAAACATCTCCGAGGACCTGACTTGGACTACACACATTCAAACACAGGTTAAGAAAGCCAGGCAAAGACTGTACCATCTGCGACAGCTGAGGAAATTCAGGGTCTCACCAGCTATCCTGAAAACTTTCTATTCAGGGGCCATAGAAAGTGTTCTGACTCAGTGCATCTCAGTGTGGTATAATAATGCCACAAACCAGGACTGCAAAGCCCTACAGAGAGTCGTGGTGCTTAGCTGAGCGCATCTCAGGGTCTGCTCTCCCCTCTGCAGGACATCTACCTCAAACGCTGTAAAAGCAGAGCTGTAAAAATCATCAAAGACTCAACTCACCCGGTAACCATCTTTTCTGTTTACTGCCATCTGGCAGGTGCTTCAGGAGCATGATGGCAAAACTGAAAGACTGAGGAAGAGCTTCTTCCCTCAGGCCATCAGGCTCCTAAACACAAACTCTGTTTCATAAACACTCACAAGACCCATTGTTAACTGTAAATATCATCACATTCTCATCATTGCTGCTCTATGTACATTACCATGAACAACCCGTCTGCACATCCCTCTTATTCACATTACTATTTATTAAGTCCCAGTACACTGTTTTTTTTTCTTTTTTACATCTTATTGTTTTTGCACATCTTGTTGTTTTGCACATCTTTTTGCACATCTTATTGTCTTTTGCACATCTTATTGTTTTGCACTTTTTTTATTTCATTGCACATTTTACTCTTATTTCTCCTTTTCTTACCATATGTATGCCCTTGTGTTATGTTACTTTATATAATTTGTATTCTTATTATTTTGCACTGTCCACTGAGCGGACCTGATTCGATTACATTTCACTTCTAATTATACCCTGTATAACTATTATGTGACAAATAAAGAAACCTTGACCTTGAACCTTGATGTAACTGACCTTTTGCTAAGCTCTGCCCCCTTGAATACCACTGCTCGCTTTACAGCACTTTCTTAAATCATTATGCAAATGTAGGTGGTCTTAATAATAATATTATCAAGGTTTGTACAACTATTTGTTGACAGGGTAAAAACTTTGTGTATTGAGTATGTATAAGTCCTTCTGCAGTAACATTTTATCGTATTTTCACCTTTATAAAATTCTGTCTGTACTCAAACACACAAGACTCCCAGAGACTGACATTAGAAAGATTAGAAAAGCTTGTCTGATATGGTGGATGGCAACAGTTGGCCAGTAACATTTTTAAGGCATAGTCAACTGTAAATGAGATTCTTTTTCTTACTCACTGGTGGATTGTCGTCTCTCAGGATCATCGAGCTGAATGGAGGCCAGTCTCCGCTCACGTACAAGCGCTTCCAGACCCTCATCAGCAAGATGGAGGCGGTGGAGACCCCGACAGAGACCACCACAGCAGAAGTCATGGGGCCGTGCACCACGCCGGTCTCTGAAGACCATGATGAGAAGTTCGGGGTTCCTTCTTTGGAAGAGCTTGGTCAGTCTTCTATCTTTTAAAAAAATAGCTTCAAGCTAATGTGTAGAGTTAAAATGTGAAGAATAATTAAATACTCACCTATATGAAGTATATAATGCATCCTTAAACATCATAGGAATCAGTCAAACTGTCTTTGTTTAAAAGCTTCCCTGTAAAAAGGGTAACTGTTGATGCTTTTCCTGGAACAGGCTTTGACACAGAAGGTCTGTCCTCGGCTGTGTGGCCTGGAGGAGAAACAGAGGCCCTCACTCGTCTGGAGAGGCACCTGGAGAGGAAGGTTGGAGACACTCCATAAATCACATACGTATAGCTGTAGGATTGAAATGTTATAAACATAACTAAACAAACTATGTAAATTCAGAAATCCATTTTTTCTTGAAAACAATTATATTTAGTTAGTTGTTAATAATCTGACCCATTTTAACGGATGCTTTCGAGATTATCATATAAAATCCTCCCAATACACTAACAATCAGAGTTTGGTGTCATTTTTTATTTGATTAATTTAAAAAAAAAAAAATGAATACTTTCAGCAAATCACAGAAAACTAAATCTAAAGTTTGTAAGACAAACTGGCCACTGGCCATCCTTATTGATGAGCGCAGTAAATTAATGATTCTTTCATAACAAACTTTTTTGTTCTAGGCTTGGGTGGCCAACTTTGAGCGTCCAAGAATGAATGCCAATTCGCTGTTGGCCAGTCCCACTGGCCTCAGTCCATATTTAAGATTCGGCTGCCTCTCCTGTCGACTCTTCTACTTCAAACTCACAGACCTCTACAGAAAGGTCAGCATGTTATCATATCTGTATGTCACTGTATTTCAATGTAATGTTAAACGGATTCAGGGAACATGTAGAGAGTTAGCTGAATGATAACTTTTTCCCCACAGGTCAAAAAGAACAGCTCACCTCCTCTGTCCCTCTATGGCCAATTACTGTGGCGTGAATTCTTCTACACGGCTGCCACCAACAACCCTCGCTTTGACAAGATGGAAGGCAATCCTATTTGCGTGCAGATCCCGTGGGACAAAAACCCAGAGGCTTTGGCCAAGTGGGCTGAGGGCAGGACAGGTTTCCCCTGGATCGATGCCATCATGACCCAACTGAGACAAGAGGGCTGGATCCACCATTTGGCCCGACACGCAGTCGCTTGTTTCCTCACCCGTGGGGACCTGTGGATCAGCTGGGAGGAGGGCATGAAGGTATGAGGAGCTCATGATTGTGATTTTACTAATATGACAGATCTTCAGTGGCAGCACTCACATGCATGTGTCTTCACAGGTTTTCGAGGAGCTGTTGCTGGATGCAGACTGGAGCGTGAATGCAGGAAGCTGGATGTGGCTGTCCTGTAGCTCCTTCTTTCAGCAGTTTTTCCACTGTTACTGTCCCGTGGGCTTCGGCCGCCGCACCGACCCCAATGGAGACTACATACGGTGAGTTAGAAATGTACAGGGAAAACAAGAACAAGGTTCTTTATTATTTGTCACATACACAATCATACAGGGTATAATCAGTAGTGAAATGTAGGACCAAATAAATAGTGATGCATATTTTTTTCCATGCATTAGAATATGTCCTGTTTAATAAATTTTTTCAGTGTAACAATAGTACAAACAAACACAAAAATAAATCTTATTAGGTATATTTAGAACAAGAATCATTAAATGATATTAAAATAAGAATCACAGTGCAGCCCCCCAAAAACAAATTAATAAAAATGTTAAATCGTTACACTATCCTTCAAACCACTAGGTTTTACCAATTTGTCAGCAAGACGTTTTTAATCATTTAAAATATATATAAAAAAAATCTAGTATGCTCATTTTTCCTTTATATATTTTAAGTACATATTAGAATTATTATGTTGTTTCATTTTACATAAATATATCTGATATGATGAATGCAGATGGAACATTACACCCATATTTTACCAAAAGTTAATTGAGACATTAAAGTAGACATTTTACTTCTATATACCTCTTTCTACATATATCGAATCAATTTTGTAAATGTCATTTGATGTGGACACCGAAATGAGAGACCCGTATATATAAAATCTACTCTCTTTTATCTGTTGAAGGCGATATTTGCCGGTGTTAAGGGGTTTCCCAGCCAAGTATATCTACGAACCCTGGAATGCTCCTGAAAGCGTCCAGAAAGCAGCCAAATGTATAATTGGTGTACACTACCCCAAACCCATGGTGCATCACGCCGAGGCAAGCCGCCTCAACATAGAGCGCATGAAACAGATCTACCAGCAACTGTCCTGCTACCGTGGCCTGGGTAAGACAAAAACTAAGGAAAAAGAAAATGACCCATACATCACTCTCTGAATATGTTGCCCTGCAACATTTCTTGACAGCTAGACGTATACCTACAAAAATGATGTAACTCTGATTAATCCTTATAAATGTATAGGGATCTGGATATTGAGGGCAATTTTTTGACAAGAGTTTTGTACATTTTGTATGATTGGTTAGCATAAAAACAGCAGAGAATCTGGATGGAACAAGTTTGTGTTCTTCTCTGACGGATGCCTCTCTCTCTACAGGACTGCTGGCAATGGTGCCATCCAATCCTATTGGCAATATTGAGAATTCCACAACCTTTGGAAAGGGATTCCAAACAGGAGATGTGACCAAGGAAGTCAATGCACCTTCAGGTTTGGACACTTCCTAACTTCCCTATACTTTATACATGCTACTCTATATTAGGCATGTTTGTTCATTTTAATTTCAATTAAAAAATGACTAATTACACACTATTATATCTGATATATTTTCTTTAATTTATCTCAGGCTATTCTCAAGATGAATGGCATGGCAGAACGATGGTTTACTCACAAGGAGAGCACCAAACAAGCAACAGCGTGCTACCTCAAGGTATAAAAGCTATGCCAATGACACATCAATATCTATATCTGCAATTATCAACAATTTATCTTTAAATCTCAGCAGTATTGTTATTTTTCTAGATGAAAAACATGTCATGATTGTTTATCTCGCAGGTTTTGCAGACAACACTAGTAGCACAATGTGCTACAGGCAAGAATCCCAGCAGATATCTGGTCCTGCTGTACAGCCAGGTAATGACCTCCACATTTAACCAGAGGGCAGTCTAATGTCATGCAGATTTTACAGTCAGTGTTATAATTGTTAAATGTCACTGTCAGGACGAGGGCTACACAGCAGCACCTTCCAGACATCTGGAAAACGACACAGCGAAGAGTCTGGTCCTGCCACAGGCTCAAAAGTCCAGAGACAGAGCAGCTCTTAAACATCAGGTCTGGCACTAGTAGTCTATATGGGATTTTCTTTTTTTCTTTTCTGAGAAGAAAAAGACCAGGAAAAACAGCTAGATTGTGCATTATTATTGCATTTTAAAATAATGCTTTTCTATTTTAAACTACTTTATTATCAACGTTGAAACCGGTAACAATATTATTACAATATCTGTAACAATATACACTACCATTCAAAGGGTTAGGGTCAGTACATTTTTCCCCCATTTTTTAAAATAAATTAATATTTTATTCAGCAAGGGTGTGCTAAATTTAAAAAGTGATTGTAAAGACGTATTGTTGAAAAAACATTTATATTTTAAATAAATGCTGTTCTGTTTAACTTTTAGTTCATCATAAAAAGTAACACAGGCTCCAAAAAGAATTAAGCAGCACAACTGTTTCCAGCATTGATAAGAAATTAGCATGTTAGAATGATTTCTGAAAGATCGTACGACACTGAAGACTAGAGTAATGGCTGATGAAAATTCAGCTTTGCATCACAGAAATAAATTATATTTTGTAATATTAAAATAGCAAACCATTTAGGTAAATAACATTTTATATAATTTTTCACCTCCATTGATTTTATAAAATTATAATAAATAAAAATATACAAAAAAGTGTTTCTGTTTTTCTTTCTGTCACATTCTTATACTTCATGAAGCATAATTAGCATTTTCTTGTGTTTTTCAGAAATGGTCTATTTAAAGCAGTCAGAATGACTTCGCAGAGGCAGTTTCTTTTTGTTCGCACCTTTTCAAGCGGTTACATTTGCATTTTTCAGAGGAAACCAAAATCCCACTGGCGGGAGAGATTGAAGGAGTGCATGATTCTCTCTATTAGCACATCCACACATAGCACTTCGAAACAATCAGACTGTACATTATCACAGGGACTTCACCCCAGCGGTCACCAACATCCTGACAGCATTGGAATTACGTCGTGGCTTTGTGATCTGCACAGCTGCAATGTTCTGTCAACGTTCATGTTTGTACTGTTTGGGACTAAAGTTGTGTATATAAGAATTTGACAAATACATACAAAATGTAAATATTTAATATTGTATGTACTTTCTCTATTTCATGTAGTTATAGACCCATTTATATATTTTTGATATAAAGAATTATTGTGGATCAATTTTGCTCTCTTCTTTAAGAAAATATTTTAAAGCATTTGTAGGCTGTCCATGCAGTACACTACTAAGCCTATCCTCGGGCTGCTTGCTTGCACACATTTTTTCTTGATTTCTCCTTTGCTTGCTCGTTCTCTCTCGGTCTCTACCACAAATGTTTGTGATTTCTCTCTCTCTTTTCAGACTGACATCTGTCTTGTACACCTTCTCAGTCCCCCTTTACTCCTCTATCTGGGTCTCTCCATTGTTGTAAACTGTAAAATTATAATTCACCACCATGTTTCTAATCCTCTCAACGGGGCTTGATTAATAAAGTGTAAATGTAAATGTTGTCTCGCTCATTTACTTACAGGATGCTGTTCTGTCACGCAGTCTGCTGAAATTCAGTGACTAATGCCGATTCCACTAAACAGCATAGCTGATGACCTGCGCATAAATAAACAAATTATATATATTTTTACTTATAGAACTATAAAAATAAATACATACATAATTGTTACATAATTTATAATATCATATATATAATTTATTTACTTATTTTTTAAACCAACTAGAGCATCTACAAGCAGATAGTGCTAAACATTTTCTGAAAACTAACCCTTCTTATCTTTTTTGAAAGTATCTGTAACCATTTGGTGATTTTAAGTGGATTTTTAAGATAGTTTTACTCAAGTTCAAGCAAATGTCTAATCACAGTTCACCACATTAACTATAACGTCTGACAAGCACAAAGTGTCCAAAACACTGATTATGGTCCAAGAACTGGTTTAAACTTAATGTTAAGCAATACATGTATTGATTTACAACTTAAACACACTTGTTTGTTTATGCTATCTTTATTTCCAACAAATGCTCCTTGGTTTTGTCATGTAATACGAAGAAACTGGTAAGTTACTATTTTTAGGGTGAATTAAGTAAGTCATTTTGTCAATGTAATTTTGAGGGCTGTGTTTAAGCAATGGGACACTGTATCACATAATATGCTAATTAAAACATAACAATATTGACTGCTTACCTAAAACACAAAGAAAGAATGAAACGCGCGAACGTTGGCTGTTCAGAAACATTGTCCGTTGTCGGCATCCCAAGGAATATATATGTATATATATTAAAGTTAAGAGGAACGGGAGAAATGTTTGTTTACACTAACCTTACAAGAGGACGTTAGCAAATGGATGAGTTGTTTAACCACGCCCCACGTTACGTAAGACGGACGTCTACAAAATAATTATTTATTTGTATTCGTAACCTCAGTCCGTGAACGACAATGACAGGAGAGGTATGAAATATTTTTTTCCTGCATGTTAAAATATTGCACATGCATAAACAATAAACAGTTAATCGCACGAGGCGCATCTGTCGTGTTGCTTAATAAAGTGACAGTAACGTTACATTTCATTATATAACAAATTAAACTGCACAGCCACCTCTTTTCTCTGTTATGAACAAGAATCATCTGAAAGTGTCTGTTAAAACTTTGTGGGTGGGGGGGTTGACCATCCCAGTTGCTCCAAAAAAAAAAACCGCGACGCACCATTCCCGCGCCCGCGAAAAAAAACCCGCGACGCACCATTCCCGCACCCGCGACCGGCTGAACGGCACGCAGATGATCATATTTGATAGACAACTATGCCCCTGAAAAGTCATCAGCAGTATGGCGCCGAGAAAAGAAAAATCTGAGATGAAAACAAAGCCCGCACGTCATTTTCAGGTAGGCTACATTCATAATCAAAGTAGTATTAAGACAATATATATTTTTGTGGCTATAAAAACAGACCTAAGCCAACAACAGCCTTTAAAATGACTTAAAATACATTGTATATAAAAATAACGAGGCAACCCAGCTGAAAAAAAAAATAGAACCATCACAGAAAATTCTAACACCATCACAAATGAAATCACAAATGCCATTACAAACCGTCAACTTTTAACCATGTCAACCATAAAGAAATGGGTTTCTGTAGTGTGTTTTGGGACATAATCCATTTAGGATTTATTGGTTTTAACAAGCAGCCAATAGAAGTTGACCAATTACCAGTAGAGACCCACAGGGTCCATTACAGTTTCCAGTAAAAACACTACAAGTCCCATTATAACCAGTAAAACCATTACAAATTCTGTGATGGTGTCTATTGTTTTTTTCACATCACATGTTATAAATGCCTGTAAAGGGCGCCAAAGGCCTGGTAATTGCTACTGTTACCTTTACAGGATGATCATATCCTTGTTTAACAGGCTATTGTGTATGTGTGTGTGCGCGTTCACTGCTGTGTGTGTGTGGACTTTTGGATAGGTATTTAAATGCAAAGCATGAATTCTGAGTATGGGTCACCATACTTGGCCGTGTGTCACATCACATTCACTTTTTTTCCCCCAGAGTAAATCCTGCTTAGGGCACCTATTTGGCCAGCAGCAGCAGTGCTAAAAATGTCTCCACGATCTGCTTTTGAAGAAATATCGTTGAATCCTTCGACAGCACACATTCTATCAGCTGCAGTTCTGGCGCCACCGTATCAATATACTGTACAGCACCACATACATTCACATCAGTATGAAGATATTTTGAAGAATGCGGGTAACCAAACAGTTGCTGGTCCACATTGACTTTGACAGTATAGGGAACACTGTGGACCAGGGGACGGATTCACAAAACATTCTTAAGAAATTTCTTCTTAACTGCCATTTTCTTATTTTTTAACTTAAGAAAAAGTTAAGAATATTTTGTATTCCCAAACATTCTTCTTAAGAATATTCTTATCTTTTTTCTTAAGATTGTTCTTAAGACAAAACTTAAGAAAAAAATCAAATTCTTGAAAATCTTCTTAAAAATCATCTTAAATAACTTCTTAAAGTTAAGATAACTGCCAACTAGTCGTAGATCCATAAAGGGTAAGATTTTATAATAATTATGAAATTATTATATTATATTATTTAAATATTAAACATTACAAATCCAAGAAACTCAGTAATATATCTTGCACATATTCTGAGAGATAATTTGCAGCGAAAAACAAAAAGGTCCTCTCCCCTTCCTGTTATACTGCAGATAATGGTTGCCCTACGCTTCTTTGCTTCTGGGTCATTTCAAGAAGTTTTAAGTAATACTGTGGGAATTAGTCAATCTAGCGTAAGCCGAATTGTCTTCAACGTGTCAAGGGCTCTCAGCAGAATGGTGAAGAACTTCATCAAGTTCCCATCTACAGTGGCAGAGCAAATCCTCATTAAACAAATTCTTTGAGATTGCAGCATTTCCAAATGTATTGGGTGCAGTGGATGGGACACACATTGCCATTAAGGTAAATAATATGTAATACATTAATTAGTTAGATTAACATTATTTCTTTTTAACTTGCTTTCAACATTTTTCTTTGTAGGCACCATCTGATGATGAAGAACTGTATGTCAACAGGAAGAATTTTCATTCAATTAATGCCCAGATAGTATGTGATGCTTCACTGAAAATAACAAACCTTGTAGCAAAATGGCCTGGGAGTACATGATTCTTTCATACTCACCAACTCAGCGCTGGGTCAACAATTCAGTGAAGGCCAAATCTCTGATGGGTGGCTATTAGGTAAATATTTTTTTTTTTTGGCATATCAACCACAAATTAATTTTACATATTACTTTGATTATCATTTTCAGTCTCATGTTTTCTATGTTTTTAGTGTCTTCTTTCAAAAGTGAACATGCTAAATAAACAAGAAAAAATGTATGAATAAATATTTTAGTTTGGGAATGTCATTGTTACGTTTGTGTTCAGTTAGCAGAAAATACCTGTGTTTTACAGGGGACAGTGGCTACCCCTTAAGACTTTGGCTGATGACTCCAATTCTTCATCCAGCATCAGAGGCACATGAAAGATACAACAGGGCACAAGGAAAACAAGGGGAGTAGTGGAGAGATGCATTGGAGTTCTGAAATCTAGATTCCAATGCATTGATCACTCTGGTGGAGTGCTCTTGTACACACCTGAGAGGGCATGCCAAATTATTGCAGCAGTGTGTGTACTGCATAATATATGCCAGATGCATCACGTGCCACTTCCCAACATTGCAGAGGCCCCTGATGAGCCTGCTGAGCCTCCGAGGGATGTAGAAAACCCACCAAACAACTCAGGAATGCAAGCACGCAATAATCTAATAGCATGACGATTCACCTGAGAAAAACAAATGCTTTACTGTTACTTTAAAAATACCACATTCACTGTTACTTTAAAAACTTTACTGCATTTGTTCATAAAACATATGACACATTTGATTTTTCATATAAAATATATTTTATTTTCAAGTAAATTATTAAAATACAATCAAATTACAATTCTATCATAAAATATATATTTATATATATTTCTTGAACTACAATTCTAGAGAATAAATATTTGTATGTATATAATACTTGTATACAATAAATAAATATTTGTTGAATTACTGCAGTTTACGTTTCTTTATTTCTAGTGTTTGTCTCTCTATTTCCAGCCTCTCTCTCTCCACCTGAAGCAACTCCTCCTGAACTTTTCGGAGTGCAGCAACTTCTTTCAGCAGCTGGGTCTGTATGTCAATCATCTCCTCTGTGCGGAACCTTTTTGGCTTGGAAGTTTGGCACAGAGGAGGGTTGCCATCTAACAGGATCTGGGATAAATTCATCTCAGGCTCCAGGGGGGCCTTAAACAAAATAAATGCAACTTTCATGACACATATATGCAAAGATATACTAATTATAAAATTCATGATGCACAGATTACCTCTTCAACTTCTCTCTCAGCAGCAAGGTCCAATGTGGAAGGTGAAACAAGCGGCAGGAGCTCCAAAGTCAAGGTCACTGCATAGCAAATAAAGCATTACCCTTGGCACTTTATGGCTTGTTTAGTATAGGCCTACTGTGTTTCGGTTAAAACAACGTTAAAAGTTATTTATAATTACGTTTTAACAGTTAAACAAACATTAAATCCGGCTATTGTAGATAGCGTATGTAACTAGCAATGTTTCATTAAAAAAAATATACTACTAACTTATGTGAATAATAACAATAAGCTGAATGTACACTGTTCCTAAACAAATGGGATAACTGCTTAACGTTACCTTCTTCTGTATCTACACCGGATTTGACGCCTGTCACTGCTGTATCTCCGCTGACTGACAGAACCTTCTCTTCAAATGCATCCAGAATAATAGATGGTGATCCACCACCTGTCATTTTTTGCTCCCTTGATCTCTCTGCTCCTTTTTTTAACAGCCAACTTTAAGTCTGCCCATTTCTTTTTCACCCCATCCACATCTCTAATGGAGTTGGCCACCGCTGAAACGGCCTCTGCCACCCGTTCCCATGCGCGTCGCTTACTTTGCATCGAGATACTGTTATCCAGTCTCCCAATGAGTACTTTCTTCCTTGCGCTAATTTCCTCGATAAGAACCTCCATCTCTTGCCTAGTGAAGTTTGTTTCTTTTCTTGTCATCCATGTCAAATTAGCTGAGTAGTTTATGCTTTTCTGCGAGTAAATTTCTCTTTTGACGGTTAATGTCGTTATAAGAACACATCTCACGCGCTTAATTCAAATACTTGACCGGGATGTGGCTGCTACTTTAAAACAGGATAAAGTGATACAATTAAAATGTAGCGGTAATTCATTTGTTGTTGCTTATTCATTTATTCTTAAGAAAAAAATATGTTCTTAAGAACAAATTTGAGAACTTAAGATTTTTTCAAGAATTGCACTTAAGAAAATTCTTACGAACTTCTCAGAATTTATCTTAAGAAATTTCTTAAGATTTTCGTGAATCCGGCCCCAGCAACTGTCTGGTTTTCCATCTTCTTCAAAATAACGTTTATGTTTTGCAGAAGAGGAAACTCAGGTTTAAAACAACTTGAGTAAATTAAGGTATACAAATAAAACACTAGCCTAATTATTGGATGAATTATTCATTTAATGTTAATAAAACACCAAAAACAAAGAGAAAAATCACTCACTATTTGTCACGGTGCACGGGGGAGCCAGGAACGAGGAGGCGAGGAACTTCTCTTAAACACTTTATTTTAAACACCGCGATCGCTGGAGACAAGTACACACACCCAATGACGTTAAGACTGAACACAGAGGCAGGGAAACACAGGGCTCTTAAAGGGGAGACTAAACTAGATAATTAATAACACAGGGCTGGGGACTAATTAACTAAAGACACAGGGCTGGGAACTGATAATCACAAATGAGGACAGGAACTAACCAAATATGGGCACGAGAGGAGGGGAAACACAAGACACGGAGAGACACAGTCTGACACTATTCTTGACTGAAAAACTTTAATACAGTTGCTTTAATAGGAATCTATAGTGTTTTATATTTGTTCATTCAGTTTCTTGAATGCCCCTGCTAAATACACCTATTGTACCTGAAAATAAAACACGGTTTATTTTATTTGTATATTATGTGTATTTGTAATGTGTATCATTGTTCTCATTTTTTAATAACAAAGATAAAATAATGACAACGATTTTTACCTTTACCCACTTTGGCCTAGTTATATGCCATAATTGTTTATATTTTATTTCCTTGTCTTTATAATAGGGAATTAGTTTAGCTGTAATGCTCAAACAGCTTGCAAAATAGAAAAACCAACATGACAAAGAATCGTGATAAAATCGTGAATCTTGATACCCCCGGTCTGCGATTGTGCCCTCGTAACGGCATTTTGCCCCTGCCCATCTGGATGCCTGTGCATGCCACTGGTATAATATAATACTGTTAATTATTTTTTTCATGATTAGGCCTTGATTAACCTTATTATTTAATGATTAGAATGCCTTAAAGACGCTTACTATTTTCATGTAGGCCGGTACACTTTAAACATTATGGTAGGCTATCCATGTTGTTTAACCTGTCTGAGGCAAAATCGTTTTAGTTCACTTTGTATAATCTTTTAAAGAAATAAAAAGCTTTATATTCATTTACATTTAAGTCATTTAGCAGAAGCTTTTATCCAAAATGACTTACAAATGAGGACAATATAAGCAATCAAAACCAACAAAAGAGCAACAACAGGCAAGTGCAATGACAAGTCTCGGTTAGCTTAACGCAGTAAAAAAAAGAAACAAGTAGATAGAATAGCAAAAATGAAAGCTAGTGTTAGTTTTTCGAGAAAAGATAGCAGGTAGAGAATAAATATGCAATTGATAGAGGGCCAGGTGTGTGTTTTTTTTTTTTTTTTATAAAAAGAAGATAAATTAGATTTAGAATAGAGAGTGCTAGAGTTAGAGGGTCAAATAAGGATGGAAGAGATGTTTTATACATCTATATGCTTTTTTAGTAAATCATAACTCATTGCATGTAAGACTGCAAATTGACAATGCAAAATACTAACAGCTTATAATGTATTCCCAGATTTAACCGTTGTAAAAAACTTAAACGTCTCCTTCGAGCCGGATTCGAACCAGCGACCTAAGGATTACAATGATGTTTCTCTACAGTCCTCCTCTCTACCAACTCCCCGCTATCGAAGGGATGAAATGAACTGAAATCAGTTGAGTCATTTATTTAGGAGCATATAGATAAAGTCTTAAAAATAACATTTAATCAAAAATAAAACAGTAGTTCTCGTAGCAGGTGGGAGTTGGCATGTGCATTCTGATTGAATTTGCATTCAACTCTCTAGAATAATCTATCTGAATGTTCAAAAATCAAAGCATTTAATGCTGGATTACACATTTTAATCTCAGAGTACAATTAGTAACTCACATTAGAATATGGTGGCATGCTAATCAACTCAAAACACCTGCAAAGGTTTCCTGAGCCATTAAAATGGTTTCTCAGTTTGGTTCACAAGGCTACACAATCATGGGGAAGACTGCTGATCTGACAGTTGTCCAGATGACAATCATTGACACCCTTCACAAGGAGGGTAAGCCGCAAACATTCATTGCCAAAGAAGCTGGCTGTTCACAGAGTGCTGTATCCAAGCATGTTAACAGAAAGTTGAGCGGAAGGAAAAAGTGTGGAAGAAAAAGATGCACAACCAACCGAGAGAACCGCAGCCTTGAGGATTGTCAAGCAAAATCGATTCAAGAATTTGGGTGACCTTCACAAGGAATGGACTGAGGCTGGGGTCAAGGCATCAAGAGCCACCACACACAGACGTGTCGAGGAATTTGGCTACAGTCGTCGTCAGAGGCGTCTTACCTGGGCTAAGGAGAAGAAGAACTGGACTGTTGCCCAGTGGTCCAAAGTCCTCTTTTCAGATAAGAGCAAGTTTTGTATTTCATTTGGAAACCAAGGTCCTAGAGTCTGGAGGAAGGGTGGAGAAGCTCATAGCCCAAGTTGCTTGAAGTCCAGTGTTAAGTTTCCATAGTCTGTGATGATTTGGGTACAATGTCATCTGCTGGTGTTGGTGCATTGTGTTTTTTGAAAACCTTCTGCTGACCAGCTTTTTAAAGATGCTGATTTCATTTTCCAGCAGAATTTGGCACCTGCCCACACTGCCAAAAGCACGATGTTGGTGTGCTTGACTGGCCAGCAAACTCACCAGACCTGAACCCCATAGAGAATCTATGGACTATTGTCAAAAGGAAAATGAGAAACTAGAGACCAAAAAAATGCAGATGAGCTGAAGGCCACTGTCAAAGAAACCTGGGCTTCCATACCACCTCAGCAGTGCCACAAACTGATCGTCTATGCCACGCCGAATTGAGGCAGTAATTAAAGCAAAAGTTGCCCCTACCGAGTATTGAGTACATATACAGTAAATTAACATACTTTACAGAAGGCCAACAATTCACTAAAAATGTTTTTTTATTGGTCTTATGAACTATTCTAATTTGTTCAGATAGTGAATTGGTGGGTTTTTGTTAAATGTGAGCCAAAATCATCTAAATTAAAAGAACCAAAGACTTAAACTACTTCAGTCTGTGTCTGTATTTATTTTATACACTAGTTTACCAATTTGAGTTGAATTACTGAAATAAATGAACTTTTCCACGACATTCTGATTTATTGAGATGCACCTGTATATACTACAGAGAAACATTTGCTACCGAAACTGTAGATTGGTTATTTGGGGATGCTGTCAATCGTTGCAAACACTGGGCCCCTATTATTAGATGCAGCTGTCCCTTGCTTAGTCTGTCCAATCAGGAATCTGGTTTAAATAAGACCTCCACCGGTCACTCACAAATAACATGCTTTACAGTGAGACCATAAAGACTATTTATAATCAAACAAGGGAGCAAGGAGGGCATAATTATCCTTCATTCTTGAGGTATTACTCATCCTGACTATTATCAAGGAATAATTTACTAAAGGACATAAGAGCAAGACACACTGATTATGTAGAAAACAGACACAACTAGTTAAGTGCATATAAATGCACTTTTTTATGAGTTCACAATGATGTAACACTAAAACCAGCATTAATAAGGTGGAGACATACTGATGCTGCAGTGTTATCTGATTGTCTTGGAGGAAGAAAATATTACACACTTAATTTTAAAGGCTTTTCACCCACATCCCACATCAAATGGAAAATTGGCATGACTTTTTAAACAAATTAATGGCGTTTATTCCATAGGATTCCAATGGTAGAGTCAGCCAGCTGACATGTTAATACATAAATAGTTGTATAGATGCCACTAAACACTTGTCTGTCTTTGTCTGTTATCTCTCGGTCTTTCATCGGGTTCCATTCATTGTCTCAGGGGTGGGGTACAAAGTTCTCTGAATCATTTTGGAATGCTGAAATAGAATTGTAATTAATGAGAGTTCTGTGAACCCAAAAATGACAAAGACATTGTTTATAGTCAAATCAATTGATAGAAATAAACTATTGATGCTATCAATGCCTAAATATTAATGGTCAGTTAATCTAATCAAACATGGTGTGAAAGAGGATCCCTACCAATGCACAAGTGTGCGGGTGCATCTGTTTTGAGTCTGAAATAGGCTCCTCACACCACAAAGGTTTTAGGGTGGCAGTGTCAGAGGTTAGAGGTCAGGGTCTGTGTATAGGACAAGACAAGGCCCTGCATGGTAGAAAATAGATCTTAGGTGCATCTGTTCAAAAAGCTTACCCAACAGCCATTTAGTAAATGTAATATCAGGAGGGAGGCCCCTATAAAACCCCCAGGCATCCATGGAGAACATCTCAGTCCATTCAGGATCTTTACCACCAGCTGTACAGTCATCCTCTCTTCGCAAAACACTCAGAAACAGCACCATGTGTGACACAGAGGAGTTTGTGGAGGAGTTTGAGGAAGAACAGGAGGAGGTGAACGAAGAGGAAGAGGAGGAGGTTGAAGAGGAGACTGAGGAGGAAGAAGAAAAAACTGATGAGAAAGAGGCAGAGGAGGACACCAAACCAAAGCCCAAGATGTTTGTTCCCAACATTATGGCACCAAAGCTGCCTGAAGGAGAGAAGGTGGACTTTGACGACATCCACCGGAAGCGTGCAGAGAAGGACTTCAATGAATTGCAGAGTCTCATTCAGCTGCATTTCTCCACCAGGCAGAAGGAGGAGGATGAGCTCGTGTCTTTGAAGAACCGTATTGAGTGGCGTCGGGCTGATCGTGCCGATCAGCTGCGCGTCAGAGCAGAGCGTGATCGAGAGAGGCAGGCACGACTTGCCGAGGAAAGAGCACGGCGTGAAGAGGAGGCCGCCAAACTACGTGCTGAGGAGGAAGCCAGGAAAAAGAAGATCCTTTCCAACAAGGGCTATGGTGGCTTCCTGCAGAAGGTGGATCAGAAGAAGGGCAAGAGGTTGACAGAGCGTGAGAAGAAGACCAAATGTCTTATGGAGCGTCGCAAACCCCTCAACATCGATCATCTCAACCAGGAGAAGCTGGGAGAGAAAGCCCTTGACCTTTGGAAGTGGCTCACTCAACTCCACGCTGAGAGGTTTGAGCTGGCAGAAAAGTTAAAGAGGCAGAAGTATGACATCAACGTTTTGCGGAACCGTGTTATTGACCATCAAAGAGGAGCCAAGACAACCAAGACCACCAGGAAGTCCTGGAAATAAATCAATCAGATTGACACATGCAATGGCACAATACAAAAAGGTTTGCTGGAATCACAGTTTCAAGTCCGCATTGAACTTTCTAGGAAATCATTTCTAGTTTTATTTATTTTGATTAATAATTGTTTCTAATGTTACACTTAATTCAGTTAACATTGTATCATACATGTAATGGGTTTATAGTGTTATTTTTTTGTTTCATGTGTTCTGAAGACTTGATCTCATGCTGTAAAGCTTTTAAAAGTTTTTTTCTTCAGTGCACAAGATTTTACAATATACAGTAGAAATGCAAATCAAAACGTTTTGCTTATATTTGAATGTAGGTTTTGTTTTTGCTCATCAAGCCCAGTTATCAAATATATAATTAAAGCAGTAATTTTATTTTGGAAAAGATGCACATGCATCTTAACTTGAAAGTCTCAAAGACTGCTTTTCTACAATTACTAATTAACAATCTACAAAAGGTCTCGCAGAAATTACAAATAAGAAACCATTTTAAATGTGGAATTAAGCACAGGAATAAACAATAAAATAAAGCTATTAATAAACAAATACATCAATATGTTATATGAATGGAAAAGGTCTTTATTGTAACAAATATAAGGCACATACTGTAACAGCAGTGTTTTAGCACATACATTAAAGTATTCAAAGTATCCTTTACATACAGTATATATATAAAAAAAAGCTAAATTATTTATGTGCGTATTAATTTTTATGCAATAGAGTTCCCAGGATACGATATTCTTCATCTATGAAATCCAATTTTCCACATTCCACTCCATCTAGTGCAGTTTGAGCGCCCAAGTCATTCAAAAAGTACACATCGTTTATAAGCTAAACACACGTTAAGCAATATAAGGCTCACCCAACTTTAATGGCCTGACTGCAAAGCAATGGTTTTCTATTTTTTTTGTACATAACTGTATCATTATGCAGAATTTTATAGTATTACAAACTAATTTACTTACAAAATTGGAGGCATAATTTGTAATCTGACAACGTTTTAAAACATATTGGTCACAGTGGTCCCACTAACAGTTCAAATTTAAGTTGTAATAGTGATTATTTTGATTAAATTACTAAGCCCACTTTGTCAAAGTTAGCCTCTTTTTTTCCAAATAGTACAAGGAATGGCCTTGCAGTAAGATCTAGAAATCCTTGTTGTTGCTGCTGATCATTTTTGGATACGAAGTCCCAATGGAGCGCCCAAATCTGTACACCACAATCTCAAGGAGGTACTCATCCACCTTCACTGTAACCTTGGTCACACGCTCATTGGACAGAAAGAAGACAATAGTAAAGAGAGCCACCTCGAACTCTGGGCTGACACCAATGAAACAACTGCCCACCGGCTTCACCAGGCCATTCCAGCTGAACTGCAGGTTCAAGACGTGATCGTCCTCGTCCGGCTGTGAAATTGAACCAAATGTAAACATTGGAAGTAATGAGCACAAAGCTATATTAGTGTGGTTATATAATATTTCCCCTTTCTAATGAATTTAAAATGATGAAATACCGTGTCCTTGTTATTTCTGGCATTGTATCCTTTGTAGTCCACATGACAGTGTTTCTCCTGGTGGTAAAACTGGACCCAGTTGTGGAGGCCCATGATCTCTTTACCATGCTTGGTTTCACCAACAAACACATGCTCAAATCCACAGGAATCTTCACTGTCTCAGAGACAAGTGGAAGATGGCCGATCAATAAAAACTTCTTAATGTATAAATGCTAAGCATGTATATCAGCACATAAGTTTCAAGCAATATTATGGCAAAAGATTTTAACATCTTGTATGTCAGTTACTCATATAACAAACCCGGTTCAGTTGATGTAATGTATGCAGTTCAAAGGAGGATTATAGCTCACCCTCCATTTTTGTCTCTACGATAGAGCTTAAACCAGATGTCATAGAGCTGGCTTTTAAACTGAGCCGGATCCGACTGGGCTAGACCTTTGCGCACTAAATACCTGTGGGCACACTGCGAAGACAAAACCTGTCAGAACAGGACTGAAAGAATATAATAATTATCTTCACGTGCACAGTATCACTATCCATATTCACAATCCACTTCCCATCCATTCCTATTAAACCATAATTTACCACATTAAACCACATTTTGCCAATTAATAAATACATTTCACATTTAATAAATACATTTCACATTTAATAAATACATATTAAAAATGTGCTTTAATACGTGTTTACTTTAATATGAATATTCATTCAATATTAAATATTAATATTTTTGTAGTTTTAGCATTAGATACTTTCAAACTCTGGTCAGGAACCTCTATCAATCACACAGTCAATAGTAGACATACTTCAGATTCTTTGACTATTTTGACTATCTTTGAATAAGTTGCTAAACAGCAAGGCAAAAACAGTGATCAGTAAGCGATAAGATACCTTCATGATCTCGGTCTTGAGAATAGCATCCAGGAAAAGATGATTTTCCTGAAGCTCCTCTTTTGTCACGTGCTCAGTCACTCCTGTAGATATCTCATAATTGTCTAGCAGATTTATGAAGTCTGAGAAGAGACAAAGTAAATAAAACAGCTGTCTAAACAGTATTTATAATCAGTAATTAATGAAAACGAAAAAGCAAATATTTTTAGTACATTAAAGTATAAGGATGCTATTAAAAGCTACGCTATTATGTTAGTATATAAATGGCCTATAGCTACTTACGGGCGTAAGTATCAATGCTTTTGAGCTTGTTTTCATTGACATAGGAGAAGAGAGGAGCTCTAGCGCTGTCCATGGCATTATTACGGCCTTCAGCTACAAAGCCAGCCTTCCTCTGTGAGAAAACAAATGAACTATAAACGACTGATTGATAAAGTCCACTGCAATCACGGATGTGGAATATATTACAATTCATTCACTTATTCATATAGGTGTTCTTCATAAACATGCCTCCTCTCCCTACCTGTAGGTTGATTTTATATTCTTTTCCAGAGTTCATACGGTTCACATCCAGCTTCCACAGTTCATTCAGCACATCTGAGAGCTCCCGATCGATGCCTTGACTGAAGTAGAGAAAGTATGGCTTTAAATGTCTAAAATCAGTCAAGTCTAGCTGTATTGCCAGTTAAGACAGCAATAATAAATAACAACAATAACTGAAGCACATATTGCAATTGTTATTAATGCTACCATGGATATTTTAAAATGTTATTTTAGTTATTTTATATTTTAGTTATCTCTACCTAGTCAATGATAAAAGTCCAAAGGTTATGCAAGATGATAAAAAAAGTCGTTTACAAGAGCAACATTCTTAAAAAAAAAAGTATTTGTGTTGGACATTATACACACACACACACACACACACACACACACACACACAGAAGTTCAGAAGCGTTAGATGTAAAACATGACGCACAGCTCATGCCCATGTGAGTCACCCCAGCATAAAAACACACAACACAACAACTGGGTGCCAAGTAGTTCCGTTCACAAAACACAGGTTTACAGAAAAATCATTAAGGAGTTAACGTTAGAGCAGCTGGAAACTGTTCAACAAGTGTTTGTAAATGTGGCATCGCCTCCAATTCAAACTAAACACGCTTGTAAACTAAAACAACAAATTCAGTACGACAATAATTGCGAAAAAGTATGAATGTAAACATAACGTTACACGAAGCTTCGTAAAGAAAATCATTGTGCACATCCATTTATTAAACTTCAGTTTACCGGATGTTATAACGACTGGCATAAAGTTGGCTTGACGTTGGACGTTCGATATTCGCATATTTAGGGACCGTCTCTAAAGTTACAGGCGATATTGGTATACACTTTTCTAACTTCAATAGCATTTGAGGAGAATGACTTACAGTCATAAAAACAACTGTAAACTGTTCATCTAGGTGTAAACTATAATGCACACCTTTTACATTTTTGATATTTCTTCAAATCTACTGTAAATCATATGTAAACATTTTTTTTATATTTTTCACTACAAAATGGGCTCAAACGTAAATTTAAAGCTCAATAGCATTTGAGGAGAATGAATTACAGTCATAAAAACAACTGTAAACTGTTCATCTAGGTGTCAACTATAATGCACACCTTTTAGATTTTTTATATTTATTCAAATCTACTGTAAATCATATGTTAAAATGGCTATTTTTCACTACAAAATGGGCTCAAACGCAACTTTAAAGCTCAATAGCATTTGAGGAAAATGACTTACAGTCATGAAAACAACTGTAAACTGTTCATCTAGGTGTAAACTATAATGCACACCTTTTACATTTTTGATATTTATTAAAATCTACTGTACATCATATGTTAAAAAAGGCTATTTTCCACTACAAAATGGGCTCAAACGCAACTTTAAAGCTCAATAGCATTTGAGGAGAATGAATTACAGTCATAAAAACAACTGTAAACTGTTCATCTAGGTGTAAACTATAATGCACACCTTTTACATTTTTGATATTTATTAAAATCTACTATAAATCATATGTTAAAATGGCTATTTTTCACTACAAAATGGGCTCAAACGCAAATTTAAAGCTCAATAGCATTTGAGGAGAATGAATTACAGTCATAAAAACAACTGTAAACTGTTCATCTAGGTGTAAACTATAATGCACACCTTTTACATTTTTGATATTTATTTAAATCTACTGTAAATCATATGTTAAAAACTGCTATTTTTCACTACAAAATGGGCTCAAACGCAAATTTAAAGCTCAATAGCATTTGAGGAAAATGAATTACAGTCATAAAAACAACTGTAAACTGTTCATCTAGGTGTAAACTATAATGCACACCTTTTAAATTTTTGATATTTATTAAAATCTACTGTAAATCATATGTTAAAATGGCTATTTTTCACTACAAAATGGGCTCAAACGCAAATTTAAAGCTCAATAGCATTTGAGGAGAATGAATTACAGTCATAAAAACAACTGTAAACTGTTCATCTAGGTGTCAACTATAATGCACACCTTTTACATTTTTGATATTTATTAAAATCTACTGTAAATCATATGTAAAAAAATCTATTTTTCACTACAAAATGGGCTCAAACGCAACTTCAAAGCTCAATAGCATTTGAGCAGAATGAATTACAGTCATAAAAACAACTGTAAACTGTTCATCTAGGTGTAAACTATAATGCACACCTTTTACATTTTGATATTTATTAAAATTTACTGTAAATATTTTTTTTAAAATGGCTATTTTTCACTACAAAATGGGCTCAAGCAACTTTAAAGCTCAATAGCATTTGAGAATGAATTACAGTCATAAAAACAACTGTAAACTGTTCATCTAGGTGTAAACTATAATGCACACCTTTTACATTTTTGATATTTATTAAAATCTACTGTAAATCATATGTTAAAATGGCTATTTTTCACTACAAAATGGGCTCAAACGCAAATTTAAAGCTCAATAGCATTTGAGGAAAATGACTTACAGTCATAAAAACAACTGTAAACTGTTCATCTAGGTGTAAACTATAATGCACACCTTTTATATTTTTGATATTTATTAAAATTTACTGTAAATTTTTTTTTTTAAATGGCTATTTTTCACTACAAAA
This sequence comes from Gymnocypris eckloni scoliostomus, assembly GCA_027564155.1. NCBI lineage: Eukaryota > Metazoa > Chordata > Actinopteri > Cypriniformes > Cyprinidae > Gymnocypris > Gymnocypris eckloni. The sequence continues at coordinate 671,751 of CM050432.1, forward strand.
TGGGCTCAAATGTAAATTTAAAGCTCAATAGCATTTGAGGAAAATGACTTACAGTCATGAAAACAACTGTAAACTGTTCATCTAGGTGTAAACTATAATGCACACCTTTTACATTTTTGATATTTTTTCAAATCTACTGTAAATCATATGTACATTTTTTTTAATATTTTTCACTACAAAATGGGCTCAAACGTAAATTTAAAGCTCAATAGCATTTGAGGAAAATGACTTACAGTCATAAAAACAATTGTAAACTGTTCATCTAGGTGTAAACTATAATGCACACCTTTTATATTTTTGATATTTATTAAAATTTACTGTAAATAATTTTTTTAAAATGGCTATTTTTCACTACAAAATGGGCTCAAATGTAAATTTAAAGCTCAATAGCATTTGAGGAAAATGACTTACAGTCATGAAAATAACTGTAAACTGTTCATCTAGGTGTAAACTATAATGCACACCTTTTACATTTTGATATTTTTCAAATCTACTGTAAATCATATGTATATTTTTTCACTACAAAATGGGCTCAACGTAAATTTAAAGCTCAATAGCATTTGAGGAAAATGACTTACAGTCATAAAACAACTGTAAACTGTTCATCTAGGTGTCAACTATAATGCACACCTTTTACATTTTGATATTTATTAAAATCTACTGTACATCATATGTTAAAAAGGCTATTTTCCACTACAAAATGGGCTCAAATGCAACTTTAAAGCTCAATAGCATTTGAGGAGAATGAATTACAGTCATAAAAACAACTGTAAACTGTTCATCTAGGTGTAAAATATAATGCACACCTTGTACATTTTTTATATTTATTAAAATGTACTGTAAATATTTTTTTAAAAATGGCTATTTTTCACTACAAAATGGTCTCAAATGTAAATTTAAAGCTCAATAGCATTTGAGGAGAATGAATTACAGTCATAAAAACAACTTATTTACAGTAAATTTTAATAAATATCAAAAATGTAAAAGGTGTGCATTATAGTTTACACCTAGATGAACAGTTTACAGTTGTTTTTATGACTGTAAGTCATTCTTCTCAAATGCTATTGAAATTTAAATTTACATTTGAACCCATTTTGTAGTGAAAAATAGCAATTTTTTGTAAAATATTTACAGTAAATTTTAATAAATATCAAAAATGTAAAAGGTGTTCATTATAGTTTACACCTAGATGAACCGTTTACAGTTGTTTTTATGACTGTAATTCATTTTCCTCAAATGCTATTGAGCTTTAAATTTACGTTTGAGCCCATTTTGTAGTGAAAAATATAAAATGTTTACATATGATTTACAGTAGATTTGAAGAAATATCAAAAATGTAAAAGGTGTGCATTATAGTTTACACCTAGATGAACAGTTTACAGTTGTTTTTATGACTGTAATTCATTCTCCTCAAATGCTATTGAGCTTTAAAGTTGTGTTTGAGCCCATTTTGTTGTGAAAAATAGCCATTTTAACATATGATTTACAGTAGATTTTAATAAATATCAAAAATGTAAAAGGTGTGCATTATAGTTTACACCTAGATGAACAGTTTACAGTTGTTTTTATGACTGTAATTCATTCTCCTCAAATGCTATTGAGCTTTAAATTTACATTTGAGCCCATTTTGTAGTGAAAAATAGCCATTTTAAAAAAATATTTACAGTAAATTTTAATAAATATCAAAAATGTAAAAGGTGTGCATTATAGTTTACACCTAGATGAACAGTTTACAGTTGTTTTTATGACTGTAAGTCATTTTCCTCAAATGCTATTGAGCTTTAAATTTGCGTTTGAGCCCATTTTGTAGTGAAAAATAGCCATTTTTAACATATGATTTACAGTAGATTTTAATAAATATCACAAATTTAAAAGGTGTGCATTATAGTTTACACCTAGATGAACAGTTTACAGTTGTTTTTATGACTGTAATTCATTCTCCTCAAATGCTATTGAGCTTTAAAGTTGTGTTTGAGCCCATTTTGTAGTGAAAAATTGCCATTTTAACATATGATTTACAGTAGATTTTAATAAATATCAAAAATGTAAAAGGTGTGCATTATAGTTTACACCTAGATGAACAGTTTACAGTTGTTTTTATGACTGTAATTCATTCTCCTCAAATGCTATTGAGCTTTAAATTTACATTTGAGCCCATTTTGTAGTGAAAAATAGCCATTTTAAAAAAAATATTTACAGTAAATTTTAATAAATATAAAAAATGTAAAAGGTGTGCATTATAGTTTACACCTAGATGAACAGTTTACAGTTGTTTTTATGACTGTAAGTCATTCTCCTCAAATGCTATTGAGCTTTAAAATTGCGTTTGAGCCCATTTTGTAGTGAAAAATAGTAATTTTAACATATGATTTACAGTAGATTAAAAAAAATATCACAAATGTAAAAGGTGTGCATTATAGTTTACACCTAGATGAACAGTTTACAGTTGTTTTTATGACTGTAATTCATTCTCCTCAAATGCTATTGAGCTTTAAATTTACATTTGAGCCCATTTTGTAGTGAAAAATAGCCATTTTGAAAAAAATATTTACAGTAAATTTTAATAAATATAAAAAATGTAAAAGGTGTGCATTATAGTTTACACCTAGATGAACAGTTTACAGTTGTTTTTATGACTGTAATTCATTCTCCTCAAATGCTATTGAGCTTTAAAGTTGCGTTTGAGACCATTTTGTAGTGAAAAATAGCAATTTTTAACATATGATTTACAGTAGATTTTAATAAATATCAAAAATTTAAAAGGTGTGCATTATATTTTACACCTAGATGAACAGTTTACAGTTGTTTTCATGACTGTAAGTCATTTTCCTCAAATGCTATTGAGCTTTAAATTTACGTTTGAGCCCATTCGGTAGTGAAAAATATATATTTTTTTTACATATGATTTACAGTAGATTTTAATAAATATCAAAAATGTAAAAGGTGTGCATTATAGTTTACACCTAGATGAACAGTTTACAGTTTTTTATGACTGTAAGTCATTCTGCTCAAATGCTATTGAAGTTAGAAAAGTGTATACCAATATCGCATGTAACTTTAGAGACGGTCCCTAAATATGCGAATATCGAACGTCCAACGTCAAGCCAACTTTATGCCAGTGTTATAACGTTACCAGTTTGCACGTGAAAACTAACGTCAAGTTAAAAACAATGAATCTTGATTCGATCGCATTTATAGTAACGTTATAGTTTGGCAAAAGCACAATAAAAGCCCCCAATGCCGTCAACGCATCTTTTTGAGGCGGCTGATCCAAAGCATAAAGCGGAAAACCATTAAACATCTTAATTTTCTCACCGTCTGGCCATTTTCGCAGGTTGATCCACTTTGTGGTTGAAAGAAACGCGTCACTCAAGCTATGAAAAGCAGTTTGATGGGTGTGTTTACGCTATGTACGTCAAACATTTTGATCGACAGGCGATTGTCTCGGATCTGTTGTTTTACTCAGAGGGCGAGGCATGAGAACCGGCCCGGGACACTTGGGAGTGTCTGTTGTTCAACAGGTTAGCAGTAAACATGTGGTACCAGTCTCAGCCAGAAATGGTCAATTTTGAAATATTTATTTGCACAAAAAAAAAGATTTTTTAGAAAAAGGGTTAATGGGCAAAAGTGGTTAGTTTTAACACTTTTTTATCAATTGATGACGTAAATATGTATGATCAGATTACAATTACATGTGTATGAATAACTTCATTAAAGAAAATCATTATGTGTTCTACAGTGACTGGAATAATTTGAGTAAGAGATAATTCACTACAAATCTGAACACAAACTTATGTTGTTCCAATCCCATACTTTTTCAGTTTATCTTCAGAATACAAAATTCAGATTTACCATGTTTACCATATTAGATATGCTCTATGTGCATCATTCAATATTTATATGAATATAAACCTAAATAAATCTGTTAATCATTTGAGTCTCTTCATTTACCTTTTTAAAAAGTTTGGTTTAGTGAATGGACAGAACTGATGTGAGACTATTAAAAATGTTTTATATCTTAATATCACCATTTTGTGCTTGGATTTTTCATTCCATGAACAGAAGTCTTATGAGTTTGGAACAACATGTGGATGAATAAACACTGACAACACTTTTTGGAGAACTGTCTCCAAGGGTAAAGGAAACCAGACATGTTTGTTCTATTGTAATTTATAACTGTTTACTTGTCTTCAGTAAGCTTGTTTTTACTTAGGCTATTTGTGTGTGTGTGTGTGTGTGTGTGTGTGTGTGTGTGTGTGTGTGTGTGTGTGTGTGTGTGTGTGTGTGTGTGTGTGTGTGTGTGTGTGTGATATTGAAATTTGTAACAGGAATTCAGAAATTTCTGTGCATCAAAAATTTTGATAGCATAAAAGTCCTATTTAAAGGTATATATGTATATATAATAATGTTTATGAGTTCTGGAAGGAGGTGAAAGTGGTTAACAACAGCAAAATGCCAGCGTCTTATAGTATTGATGGCATTACTGAACCTGAAAACATTGCAGAGCTATGGAGGAGACACTATGAGAACATTTTTAACTGTGTGAAGAGTGTGTTTAACATAGGAGAGATACCTCACAGTGATGGTGTAGTCATCAGGACGGAGGAAGTATGTTATGCTATTGACAAACTTAAAATCAACAAAGCCTGTGGGCGGGATAGAATAACAGCAGAACATCTGAAATATGCTAGTCAAAGTATTTCAGTTTTACTTGCTCTATGCTTTTCTGGGTTAATGAAGCATGGCATACTTCCTGGATCCATGTTATCGGTCTTGTTGGTACCTGTAGTTAAAAACAAGATTGGTAAATTAACTAGTATAGATAATTATAGACCTATTGCACTTGCAAGTATACTATCTAAGGTACTAGAAGGGATTCTTATGGATAGGCTTGCAGAATACATAGTGTCAACAGATAATCAGTTTGGTTTTAAGAACAAGCATGGAACTGATTTGTGTATTTATGCACTTAAAGAAATTGTCCATAGGTACAGATCACGCAATAGTACAGTCTTTATGTGTTTCCTGGATGCGTCAAAGGCTTTTGATCGTATCAATCATGGGAAACTGTTTGGTAAACTACATGAGCGTGGTGTCCCCTCTTACTTAATCAGGATACTGCAGTTCTGGTACTCTCACCAAACTATGCAAGTCAGGTGGGGGATGAGTTTGTCAACACCCTTCTATGTTTCCAATGGAGTGCGGCAGGGCGGAATTCTGTCTCCGCTTTTATTCAATCTGTACATGAATAATTTATCTGGGGAGCTAAAGAGCTGTAGAACTGGCTGCTTGGTGGGGGATAGTCTCATTAATCATATGCTTTATGCTGATGATTTGGTGGTACTGTCTCCTTCCAGTGCTGGCCTGCAGCAACTTCTTAGAATATGCTCTCAATACGGACTAATGTTTGATATAAAATTTAACTCAATGAAGAGTGTGGTACTGATCGCCAGAACCAAGGATGATATAAAGTGTGTCTATCCTACTTTCTCATTGGCAGGTGAACCACTAGAGATTGTAAAGAAAGTTAAATATCTGGGGCATGTGATAAGAGATGACCTCTGTGATGATGATGATGTGCAGCGTCAGTGTGGAAAATTGTATGGGCAGGCAAACATGCTGGCATGCAAATTCCACATGTGCACTCCTGATGTTAAAATCTCACTCTTCAAAACTTATTGCACAACACTGTATACTGCCCACCTGTGGTGTGATTTTAGTGAGTCGAAAATGAAAAAACTTCAAGTGGCTTATAATGATGCTCTGAGAATTGTGCTTAAAATTCCGAGGAGGAGTAGTGCAAGTGAAATATTTGTTTCTAACAATGTGCCCACTTTTAATGCTGTTTTAAGAAATTATATGTATAGATTCATGTGCAGACTGATAGGGTCTAAGAATATGATCATTGTGTCCTTAACTGATGTTTCTAAGAGCGACACAAGGTACACATCTTGTTTCTGGAAACACTGGACCCGAAGCCTGTATATGTTTTATAAATGATATTTCATCTGATCATTCTTAAATGTTTTTGTATTGTTTATTTTGTTTTTTATATTTATATATATATCTGTATTGTGTTGTCTCTATGGACCTCTGTGTCTTGAATAAAAAAAAAAAGTTGATATATATATATATATATATATCATTATTGTGATGAAGGGCCCTGTAATAACTCATTGCCCCGGGGCCCAGTGAGGTCTTAATGCGGCCCTGCGTGGATGACCAGCATTTTCGAGGGACTAGAATGCAGTGTTGGGGAAAGTTACTTTTAAAAGTAATGCATTACAATATTGTTTTACTCCAACTTAGTAACATTTCATGGAAAGTAATGCATTACGTTACTTTTGCGTTACTTTTAAATTTGAGCAGGGCTTGATTGTTTGTTTTTAATATAAGAAGTTCTGTTTATAGCAAATGTAAAAGCCCTTTCACTCCAAAAAGTGTGCTGAATAAACCTCAGGTTGAAGGACGAGTAAATCACGTCTGTACAGTAGAACGCAGGAGAAGAAGTTCAACACTCTTCAGCAATAAAAAAAAACAATGAAGCACAATTGTCATTTTTGCGCATTAGTATGATTGAACTAGATCATCAAAGGTCAGCAGCAAAGATATCGGTTAATAAAATGAGATTAGATGTATTTGTGTTGTTTAACATATTTAATTATTGCAGGTTTGCGTCATATTCTGAGTTTGCATTTCACTGTTTTAATTCATTTTGATGAATACTGTATCTGTTTTTTGCGAGTGGGATGAATTAATACATGATCACATTTAGTCTAGATTATAACTGCAGTAAGATCATTGTTTTTTTTTTCTCTTAAGTTTTGTAGAATTTTGTTACAATGTTGATCCGATTAGAGTTAAAACAGTGTCACTTTAGCCTTCATCTGGACAACCTGCTGTCGGAGGATTTCAGTGGCTCGCCCTCTTACAATCTCAGTGAAAATTAAGAGGAATGATGCCAGTTAAATAGGGTTTAAATAAATAGGGTTTGTCATATGATTAAGGAAATTAGCACCAGGTACCAAAATAACACCAATAACTTTTTTTTATACTGTGCTTCAGAATACAATTAATATATGAAATATGGCTATAGGAACTGCCCTTGCTATCCTGTTAGGATAAGTTAAAGTAACTACGCAGTGACCTTGGATTTTTGTAAATTATTAAAATGATAAAATAATCTCTAATTTTGATCTCCACTGTTAGCCTATAAGCTTCTTTTGCATTTAGTTGAACAGCATATTCAAAAAGAGAATGTGCGATAACAAACAACAGCAATAATAATGGAAAATTAACACACACGTTTACAAAATGTTTGTATTATTAATATTAGCATCTCACGATTTTCTCAGGGTCGTGACCGGAAGTTGGGGCGGAGCTTGTAGCGGGGAGCAGCGGACAGCACATGTAAGTTGTTATTACAAATGTCAACATTGATTGGTAAACAGTTTATTTACTGATTTTAATAAATGTTAGCTGGTACCTAGTTAATGTTTACGTCGTTTGGATTGGCGTGCCTAAACATTGCAATGTAAAAGTTGTTTCTGTTGATTTTATTGATAAATACGACTTTTATCGCTGCAGGCGCTTGTGGGCGTTTCTAGTGCTGTCGCTCCTTTTAATGCGATTACAAATTGTATTTTGCCGGAAAACTACTATAACATTTTTATAAATTACGCATACATGTCATTTGGTATGCTTATAATAGGCTACATCATGTCTCAAATCATTTCCCCAGGTATCTACTAGCTCTGTAACCAGTGTAATCTTAAAACTTGTTTTACAGCAAAATGCTACACAACTTACTGTAACGTTACCAGTCAAACGTGTTCAGAGTAATTAAGAACATTTGTGACCCTCTCTGTGAAAACCCAGCTAAAGTCATTTTTTTTTATTTACTATTTTCTGCATAAAATCATCCTACATTGATAAAATCATCCTAAAGAACATTCTGTGAAAATATATTATTGGCTCTATATATGCTCTATATTTAATATTGACTGAGTAAGGCCATGTCAAAGATTGAAATCATAGTGAAATTAATACTTATAATCAAACGTTGATGCTCGTTATCTCAGAATTAGATTTTTAGACTTTAGCCTGGTTTTTACAGAGAGGGTCACATTTATTTGATCAAAAATACAGTAAAGCAGTAATAGAGAAATATCATTACAATTTAAAATTACTTTTCAGTTTTAATATATATTTTAAAATGTAATTTAAGAGACAGAAAAAAAGAAAGAAAAAGAGAAAATAAACACATATTCAACAAGGCCACATTAAATGATCAAAAGTCAGAGTAAAGACCTGTATAATGTTTAAAAAATTCTGTTTCAAATCAATGTTGTTCCATGTACTTTTATTCTTTAGTCCTGAAAAATGTCCCACAATATTTTAAGCTGTGAAAACTGTTTTTAATATTTATTATAATAGGAACCATTAATAATAATTGAGAACTAATAATGCATGATAAAAACTGAACATCAAATTAGAATGCTTTCTGAAGGATCGTGTAACACTAAAGATGGGAGTAATGACTGCTGGAAATTCAGCTTTGCCATCAAAGCAATACATTGCATTATTATTTTATTGTTTGAACTTAAGTGTTCCTGTGGCTCAGTGGTAGAGCATTGCGTCAGCAGCGCAAAAGGTTGTGGGTTCAAATCCCAGGAAACGCGCTTACTGATTAAAAAATGTGTAGCCTGAATACATTGTAAGTTGCTTTGGATAAAAGCGTCTGATAAAGGTAATGTTTCACAAAATGTCTGTTTTTACTGTATTTTTGATCAAATAAATGCAGTCTTAATGTGCATAAGAGACTTCGTTCAAAACCATTATAAAAACGCCCACCAGAATTGAAGAACTGAACTCTGTTGTTAACTCTGAGTTTATTCATCGATGGTATATGCTTTTGTTAAAGCCATTAGCTGTCTGCATTTTTTCAAATTATTTTGAAAATGATCATGTATGATAGCATGATTTGTGGCAAACACCCCTTTTTCCACGAAGCACCATGAATTACATAATTGAGTCAGTCTCCCTTATGCATATTTTGCAATAAATCTAAAATATATTGATGTAATCACACTTTTAAATGGAATATTTGCATTTCAACATTGTTTTAAACTTGATTGTCATTGTTAATGCTTCATGGGATTGTAGTTCTTTCCTTCAGTGTAAGCTAGCAAGTACACAGTCTAACACCGTTGACTTTTAGTCCAATTTTCAAAGAATTTCTGGCAAAAAAAAGTGTGTATTGTTGCGAAGTACTCTGTAGCTAGTTGATATATGATGCTTTAATGAAGATAAGCGAATGAGTCTTGCTGTAGCTCAGTCAGTAAAGCATAGCAACACTAAGGTTGTGGGTTTGATTCCCAGGAAAACTAGGAGCTGATAAGATGTATGCCTTGAATGCAATCTGATCATTTTGGATAAAAGTATTTGCCAAATGCACAGAAAAAAATAATACTTTTTATGAATTTATTAAAGAGGAGTAAATTTCAGTGACCTCTAATGTTGCCTTGTCGGATTTGGTGAATATGTGCAGCTGTTGACATCTGACCAAAATGCTTTATAGGGTAAAAATAAAGAGGTTTTGACATCACCTAAGTAAATTAAGTTATTCTTCGGCTATGACTATGGCGGCCCATATAACTGCTTGTGGGAAAGTTATGAAATTTATATTAACCATAGCTAGTTTGGAGTCTCTAACTCAAACCCTCTACTCCTCCACCAGTTCAAAGTTACACTTGTGTTTATGCTAATAACTTTTGCATTGTAAAGTCTAGAAACAATTTTTTTTCCTGTGATTCCGGGGCTTATGCGAGTCGAATGCATACTGAAATGTACATTTTTACAGGTCAATATTTTTCACAATTTTGAATTAACCCCCCCCCCCCAAAATAACTTTTTTAACACTTTATGATTTGTGTGATTTTCACAAAAATTGGCTCAGTTTGTCTTCATTGAAATAAATTCAAGTTAAATCGAATAACGCATAAATGAATTCGATGACGAGCACGCCAAAATGGATGTGAGGCTATATCTCCGCAACACTTTAGTGTAAACTAAACACGGAGTGTGTTATCACAAAGACTATTTAAGATATTCTATAGTCTTTGATTATAACAACCATGACATGAAAGGTACCTTCACAATTTTGGCACAGTGACAAATGCTATTTTTGCTTATAATTTCTGAACGGATTGGCCACAAATCACTAGACTGGTCTCTTTAGATTCGGTGCAGCATACTGGGTCAAATGAGATCCAATCTCATTTCCAGCAGCTGCCGTTTTGAATTTGGATGTAAAATTACATATTTTACAAACTCATTGAGGTATCATTATTAAACTGTGGATGTGTCATCGGCACTATGCTCTGAGGGTACTTGAAGAAACTTTAGAAGTTACCTTGCGGTCAAAAAGTATAAAACATGTAAAAAAAAAAAATGTATAACTTGATTAATTTTACCTATTGTCATGAGACTGGTCTTTACAGATTCCTTGGATTATGCTGAGAACAAAATGATGACATAGTCAGTCAAACGTTTTGTCCGTCATTTTGATTTTCTTTGAAAACTTACTTTTTCGAACTCCTCCAAACCATTGGTCCAGTTTTCACTTTAATCCATTCACACTGACCACACACATTCATTTGGTAACCATGCCACCTATTTTTTTTTTACAAAAATGAAAAACTTGTAAGTCTTATTACTAGTGATTGTATTTACGATTTTCTACTATTTTGCCTAAATAATCTTAGCTTTAACTACTCATTGTTTCAGTTGGTCTGGTGCTTCTTGCTATGCTTAGCTCCTCTGTTGTACTTGGCCTCTTAATTGCTAATTGCAGCTAGGCCTTTATTTTGATGAATGTTTTTTGATGCACAAATAAATATCATAATGGTAAAACACAAACTTGCTCTCTTAATGGTCTAATACGACTATTCTTGAAGTAAAGGAACCTGTTTTACAGCAGCCAATGTGCATGAGCACCAGCCATGTTCTCGCACAAACATTAAATGAACAGCAACTATTAGTTATAGATTTGCTTGGTCAAGTTAGCTTCTTCTTATATGTACTAACAAGTCACGCACTCTTTACCTTTTTCAGCAGAAGGACATTAAGTGCCCAAGGCTCCCCTGGACACTTCACATTAGAGAAAATAAAGGTATGTCTGCTTTCACATCTCTAATAGAGAGACTTCTTTTAAAAATTCATGTCACGCCGCAGAATGATTTCATTGCAAAAATTAGATTAAAAAAATGGTGAAGTTGTTTAAGTATTTTATCTTTCTTTTCTATTAAAATCTGAATATTAATATTGTTCTACAATCTGTTAAGTAAAACTGTTTTTTGTCAACTATCTGTATGAAGGCAGACACATCCTCTTTGAAGTTTAATCACAGACATTGGTTACAAGTTTTAAAATCTTATGTTTTAGATATACTATATGGACATGTGGATGGATGTAATGATGAACATCTGCTCGTGGACAGGTGAGACTTATGTGTGTGTTTGTGTTTTATTGTGTACTTGGCATGTAGGTTACCATCATTTTCTTTGTGGAGGATTACTCCTTTAGAAAGCAAATGATGGTAATCTAAACGGGTGGGGAAGGTACGGCGGGTCAAAATTTTTAGTCAGAAAAAATATATTTTTTTATATCAAGAAGCATAACCCCTGCTGGACATCGCTCTGGGACTCGGGGGGGACCCGACACATCCCCACTCCTTCATTCACACAACACTCACTCACATCGCAGAGATCTGGCCGGGATCGAACCAGCAACCTCTGAACCACGAGGCAGCGCTCTTACCTGTGAGCTACAGATCTCTTGTTTAAACATGCGCTGGAACTTATATTTCAGTCTTCACCTGCATGTGATTTTACAATAAGCTAGTTAAAGCTTTGGCTGGGATTGAACCAACAACCTCTGAACCGTGAGGCAGCGCTCTTACCTGTGAGCTACAGATCTCTTGTCTGAACATGTGCAGGAACTTATATTTCACTATTCACCTGCATGTGATTTTACAGTATGCTAGTTAAAGCTGGGATCGAACCAGCAACCTCTGAACCGTGAGGCAGCGCTCTTACCTGTGAGCCACAGATCACTTAGTATTTCACTATTCACCTTTGATTTTACTATAAAACAGATAAACTTTGGCAGAGCGTCTCTGTTGGGGATTGCAATAAAAACATACTGAGGTGGGATTTGAACACTTGTACCCATCTCAGCTTTATTAACAGTGAACATCTGTTTAGCCCGCTGCACCACCATCGCTCTCACACTGAAGCCTGGTGTTTAGAGAAGTTTGACAACAAATGAATCTAAGCAATGGTGGGCTTCAAACTCAACACAATGCTTTATCTTCTGAGCCACTGATATTGGCTTAAAAAAGACATAGATCACTTTATTTCTTGGACATTTTAATAAATAACCTAATCTTTTCTAGCAAATTAACTGCACTCATTTGTATGAAATAACCTTGTTTCTACAGTATATGAGATATTTCGTTATGTTTTTAATGGGAAAGTAGAGCACAGGTTGGAATGGGGCGGTGTGATCAAGAAAAGACCGGAATCAAACACAGGTGAGTCAGCAGCTCTTATATGTAGCGCCAGATGCTTTTGAAACACTGCTTCATGAAGCTTTGAATCTTTTATGAATCTTTCTATTGAATCTTTGGCCAAGTCACTTGATTTCCATAAAACAAGGAATCTATTAAATTTTTAAACATTTCTGTGTTTTAACTGATCTTGGGTCGATTTTATAATTTAGGTTTGATTTTAGAGACAAAAATGAAAAAATTGAGTGATATTAATAAAACACAAATTATACAGACACTTTATCTGTGACGAGAAGCAGAGGCTTTTCTTTATTCATTTACCTTTAGACTCAGATGATAAACACAAACACTTGACTTAAATATTTGTTTATTCAAATGAATAGTTTTGATGTTTCTGAATCTGAAACACACTTGTCTTGAAGTTTCTAGTAACCCTAAAGACCCTGATTATCTGCTTCAGGTGTTTTTAATCAGATTGGAGTTAATGATGTGTGCTTTCAATGAAACAGACCTCTATCAAACAAAACAAACCCTGCAAATTAATAAAATACACATATTATACAGACACGTCATATTTATTTGTATTTGATGATTTGTTGATGGCATTTCAAAGATTGTATTTTAAATCAAATATTTGCAGTGGGTTTGTAAAAGCTTTTAAAGACATGTTTTGGTCAGAGTTTTTATTGCATGTACAGCTTTGACCAGCAGGCATCACCAGTGACTGTGTTCTGAGCTTCGAAACAGTCGAGCATCTTCAAGTAATTATCGCTGCAGCCCAGAGACCTGCAAGTGGGAGGAGCTTACGCCAAGGACAGCAAGTGGGAGGAGCTTGATAGTCGCACGTGGGAGGAGCTTATGCGCAAGTAGGCTGGATTTCATGGTAGGCCTAGTTAAAAAAATTATATAAATATAATGCATTTTCATAGTAGTTTAAATTGAAATCCTTAGTTTTGGCATAATTATGTTTATCCAATACATTCACTCAACATTGAAAGCAGGTCTTTACACACTTTGCCATGCTTCGTGGTGGTGTCATTTTAAATCCTTAAACTGTAGTAATTTAAGCATATTTCTGGATATTACATTTTACTATTACAATTCTTCTACAGTAGCCTACCAAGGAATATTAAAGTGAGATGCAATTGCACTTAGGAGGTAAATGTGTGATACATAAAGAAAATGTTGAGTACTGTTAAGAAAATGCAGTTACGATTTGCCTGTACCGCACATGTTTTATTTGGCATATATTATTTGTAGCAAATTACAGCAAATGACAGACAAATCTATTTATGATCTAATACATCTACAAATGTATTCATTTGAAATCTCAGGGTGGGTAAATTATTTTATTTCTGATTAATCATATTATGTACAATCATTCATTCAGCACAATAGACTTGCATGCAGTGGACACGGCTAAATCCCGGATGCACCGCTTCTGAGTAACTTCCACGGAGCTCACCTCGCTTGATCTTCCCAACATAACCTGTGGTGAGTACACAAGAAGCACAATGAGCATTAACACATTTAAAACATTCTCCCCATGCCATCCAAGATATGCATGACTTTATTCTCTTGTTGAACATGTTCAAACATTTCAAGAATAATTTCTCAGCTCTAGGTCTATGCTATGCGAGTAAAAGGTGTCCAGAAACTTTAAGGGATGACATTAGGCCAAGTAAATTATACTTTAAGATTAACTTTTAAGATTATGATTATTTATAACACAATGAACACATATTAAATCTACTTTAACATTGATAATGGGAATATATATCTTGAGATTATTTAAGATCTGCACAGTATCATATACAGTACATCTTGTAAGTGGTTAGGTGTGGAGTGTTATTTGTTCCCTTTGAGGCGAATTTTGATGTGAGCTAGTGAATAATTTCAACTGAAAAAATGCAATGTTTATATGTTAGGTTACATTTTATTTTGATGTCCCCTTAGTCTATTGACTGTAAGCAACTTTGCAACTATAAGTCAACTAACTCTCATTAGAGTATTAGTAGGCTTAGGTTAAGGTCGGGGGGGGGAGGTAGAATGTTGACGTATTTGCAAAGTTACTTACAGTCAGTTTGTCTGGTGGGAACCATCAAAATAAAGTGTTGACATATATTTAGAAGACATAATAATAATACTCCAATGACTGCTAGTTGACACGTAGTTGCAGAGCCACTTAACAAGAGTCGTCTAAAGGGTAAATCAAAATAATCTAACTGATATTAACATAAAATAATCATTCAAAGCAATCTGATCTGATAGCTCTTTGAGAGAAAACGATTATTATTATTACTATACTTATAATCTTTCTATTGAATCAGTGGCCAAGTCACTTGATTTCCATAAAACAAGGAATCTGTTACATTTTTAAACATTTCTGTGTTTTAACTGATCTTGAGTCAATTTTATAATTTAGGTTTGATTTTAGAGACAAATATGAAAAAATGGAGTGATATTAATAAAACACAAAATTATACAGACACTTTTTATCTTAATGACATTTAATGATTTGTAGATTACATTAAATAGAGTACACTTTTATGTGAAAACATTCACAATCAGTTTGCAAAAGGTGTAATGTCGGACTTGACTTGCATTTACACCATTTTGACCAGCGGGCGTCCTCAGCTGCAACAGTCAATCATTTTGCAAATCAGTGATTTATTTAAAGTTTTGAATAGTTTCATGCTTCCCGTCACTACTTGTATGTAAAAGATGAAGTTGACACATTACATGACTTACAGTATAAACATTTCTGCTAAATAATTGTCTGTCACACCTGAATTATTTAAAACTAAGAATTATACCTTTTGTTTTTCTCTGACAGACAGAAGACGACAATCTCCAACGCTCAGAGTTAGAGAAGATCAATCCAAACGGTAAGAACCTCATGTTTGTACAGATTCTGTTTAGCCGAATCAACAACCCCAGTTTAGGTGACTTGCTCAAGTTCAATCAGACATTAATAATCAACCAGACATTAATAATCAACCAGTCAACATCAGAACGCAACATACAGAAATAGGGTCTGTCCCAAAACCAAAACCAAAAAAAAGGATTTACATACTTTTTTTTATTATTGAATACAATTATAAAATAAAACGCAAATTATAATCGGGCCTGTTTTAGGCTTTCCCTTATTTTTATATTTTAGATGGTGAGGTGACGGGGAAAATGACTCGCCATCTCCTCATTGGACGCGCAGAGAGAAATATATGCATCTTAACGGATTACATAGGCTAATGAAGAGTTTTTGCTTTCCTTTGAATTATTTCGTTTTAAAGTAGTATTTTAAAGCTTTCTATAGATATATTTATCATATCTCTGAGCCAGTTTCGAGTTGCCGAGTTTCGGTTCATCATTGAAGCGCTCTTGTTCAAAACCGGCAGAAAGTGCATTCTCTGTTTTCCTATTTTATAAAAGCACAATGTTGATATTGTGAATGCACACAAATAAAAGTAAACCATTTACAGTTCCAAATTATATATTACTCTTACCTTTATGAGAAAAAAAAAAAATCACACAGCGTAGGGCTGGGCGATAAAACGATAACGATATGTATCGCGATAGACACGTGATCGATATCAATAAAAAATGTGTTCGATAAAACGTTCGATGTTTTGTATTCTTCGTCGGAAGAAAACAGAGGTTGCGAAGCAAGTTTGGTTGCATTAACAAAGGCACTCGCTCTCTGGTAACCTAGCAACGTAGGGAGTGACACGCTAACAGCCAATCGTAACAGTATCTGTTTGGTTGCGCCATATCGTTGTCTCGTGCTGGTCTGCTGGATTCCTTTTATAAGCAGAAAATGAGTGCCGCAGCGAGCGAGGAAATTGTAAATAAAGAGGAAAAGTCAGCTCACCAGTATGGCAGTTTTTGGATATTATAAGTCTGACCGTAGTCAGACCAGTGTCGCCTGCAAATTATGCAAGACCGTCGTCCCGCCTTTACGACTGGAAATACCACGAACTTGATGTACCACCTTAGCGCTCACCCTTTGGAGCACAGCCTATTCAACCAACAACAAATGTTAAGAGATAATTGTTAAATGTTCATTGTGACTTTAGGCTTATGTTTACATTTGAATTATTTGAGTTTTCCGTGGTTGTTGACATTTCTGTCTTAATAACTGAGGGATTATGATCAGAGGAAGGTTAAGTTTAAAATAAAAATGTTTAAATGTAATATATTTTTCTCCTGGTCCTTATTTTAAATGGGTCATAAAAATATCAATAATTATCGATATCGACCGATATGAAACACTGATATCGTGATACAGTTTTCAACCAGACGCCCAGCCCTAACACAGCGTATTTTAAGTTGTTTTACTGTAAGAAAAAATCCTCCATGTCCTGTAAAGCTCGCTTCAGCTCTCCACACAAACTGTTGGATATTGCACATTTATATAGGTTAAACATTTAAACTAACACTGTGATATGCTTGAACTGTTTATAGGCCTATCTATCGATTTTATTTTAGTCAAGTCGTGATGATTTGATAAGGCTAAATTAATCAAACATATCCGATCAACTCTGATGCTGGCCGCTTGGTCGTTGCTTAAAAGAAAAAAAATAAATTTAACGAACAAAAAATGCTCCCAAGGTTTTTCTAAATTAACTTTATGAAGAAAAAAAAACGAAACATAGTCTAATCACTTTTCCATTACATACAAAACTGAACTATTTTAATAGGTAGCTATAAGCTGTTTTGGGAGTTTTTTTTTCTTCCAGTACATCCATGATATTTCCATGTTCCGCTTTTAAGCCACAACCTACAGATCCCACAACACAAACATAACATTCACAAACAGCAGAAAAATTAGCCTATATATTTTCTTTTATTCACAACAGTTTACAGTTGCCCACAGAAAAAAACAGGGGGTGCTGCAGCACCCTCAGCACGCCCTGTTCCCGCGCCCCTGTCAACAAGGCTTGACTAATCGATTGAACACCTTACTGTGCCAAACTAATTGATCACCGATTAACCAAAATTATTATTTATATAACTTATCTGCATTTTATAAACACATTTTAAACACATTCCACATATCCTGACTACTGAAGATTTATGAACTTTGATCTAAATATTGAAATTATTATACAGGAATTTTCACTCTGTCACACAGGGTATGATTTTATCCAGCTCATTTTGTAGTTCATCTTGTGACAGTAAACTGTGCTTCTCATTAAATGTGTAAGGGGCTTGCATTTACAGTGCTGTCAGTACAAGGTGTTTCACTCTGAACCATTTCCAACAACGTAGTAACACATTTGTATGGGTAATCCAGATATGTACAATGTCAAAATCATAACTACTTCTCAATGACCTGCTGTGCCCCTACAAAGTGCCTATTTGAACAACTTGTGTGTATGACAATGTATGCAAAACATGAAATATGTTCCTATATGACTTTCAATGATATAACACTCAATTATCAGCTGAATGCATTTTATTATTGAATTTAGTAATGGCATTGTCCAGCTTAGTTCAGTTTAAATAATATCTGTGCAATCAAGTCGATGATTGTGCTGCGAGTGAAGTGTCCCCAACTAAGCAAGCCAGAGGCGACAGCGGCAAGGAACGAAAACTCCATCGGTGACAGAATGGAGAAAAAACCTTGGGAGAAACCAGGTTTAGTCGGGGGGGTAGTTCCCCTCCGGCCAGACGAACCAGTAGTTTGTTCCAACTGCAGCAAAGTCAGAGTGTAAGTGGTCCACTGGTTCCAGGGGTCTTTCCCCGATGGATGTCTAGGTGACGAGGTCCTCACTGGAGATCTGTCTCTGGGGCTCATCTATGTGTCCTAGACTCCACTGACGGTCAGGGCTGTAGAGGTTGTCTCCAGATGCTGATCCTCCATTTATGACAGACTTTGGTTAAGTCAGTATAATCGCTAGGTCCTCCGAGGAGTTATCATCGTCTCTTCTCAGGTGTTCGGTCATCTCAGATCGTTTAAGGGTTGGATCCAGACTGAAGCTTGTGTAATTATGGGATGTTAATCCCGTGGCAGAAACATAGAAACAGTAAGACAATTAGCGTAGCAGTTGTTCCATCCAGGAATAACCCTGGATGAAATGATCAGTATAACCCAAGCTAAAGCATAATAATGTGCATTTGTTCAGATATACATGCAGTACAAGATTGTGAGATGCATTATATGAATGCTTGGCTAAAGAGATGTGTCTTTAATCTAGATGTAAACAGAGAGAGTGTGTCTGAACCCCGAACGTTATCAGGAAGGCTATTCCAGAGTTTGGGAGCCAGATATGAAAAAGTTCTCCCTCTTTAGTGGACTTTGCTATCCGAGGTACTACCAAGAGTCCAGAGTTTTGTTCCTTAGGGAGCGGGTTGGATCGTAGCGTGATAGTAGATTAGTTAGGTATGCGCGGAGCTAAATCATTTAGGGCCTTATAGGCAAGTAATAATATTTTGTAACTGATACGAAACTTAATAGATAGCCAGTGCAGAGACTGTAAAATTGGAGTAATATGGTCATATTTTCATGACCTGGTAATGACTCTAGCCGCAGCATTTTGTACTATCTGTAGCTTGATTATTGAAGATGCAGCACAACCACCAGCAGTGCATTACAATAGTCCAGTCTAGAGGTCATGAATGCATGAACTAGCTTTTCTGCATCAGAAACACTTAACATGTTCTGTAGCTTGGAAATGTTTCTAAGATGGAAGAATGCTGTTTTTGTAACATTGGAAATATGATTTTCAAAAGATAGGTTGCTGTCTAATATAACACCCAGATTTTTGACTGTAGAGGAAGTAACAGTACATCCGTCTAGTTGCAAATTGTAATCCAAGAGATTCTGTGTACTGTTTTTAGGTCCAATAAGTAATATCTCGGTCTTATCTGAATTTAATAGGAGAAAATTACTGGTCATCCAATCTTTTATATTTTTAACACACTCTGTTAGCTTAGATAGTTTAGAAGTTTCATCTGGTTTTGTTGAGATATATAGTTGAGTGTCATCAGCATAACAATGGAAACTAATCCCGTATTTTCTAATAATATTACCAAGGGGCAACATATATAATGAAAAGAATAGAGGACCTAGGACAGATCCTTGTGGTACTCCATCTTTTGAGTGACTGTCCGGCGTCTGAAAGGGAGTTAAGATTGAGTATTTGGAGATGCTGTTTCAGGCGGTTCAGTTCACCAAATAACTGGTTTTGGAATGAATCATTTGTGAACTGAACATCACTCCTGGGTTTGTCCAAAGCTCTGGATTACAGGGAAAAGTTGTCAATAATGTACAGTTTCTTGTGCAGACCGATCATTTTGCATAAGACCTCAGTACATCTTTAGGAGGAGTCTCGGTTATTAATTTTGTGCTCCTTGATATGCTTTTATTTTGTTATTTTCAAAAACTGGAAGCAGCTGACTTGCATTTTGTGAATCACCAAGGACCAAGGTTTTAGCTCAAAATCTTTACTGTCCCACTGAAGAAAAGTTCACTACATCTTGGATGGCTTGGTGGTGAGTAAATGAACAGATTTTCATTTGGGGTGAACTATCCATTTAAAGCCTAAATGTACTTAAGATAATTAACCAATATTCAATACATTTGTAATAAAATGTAGGGCTGTCAAAAAAAATCTAATTTCGAATATTCGTCGAATTTAAAATAAAAATCCACCTTCGAACGCGAAACGCTGCAGTCGAATTCTAGTCCGTCAGGCAGCTTGACTCGAGATGCGATGACGAGCTGTCGATGCATTTAATGCTTGTTTAGCCTGTCCAGCTGAACCCACTCGATGCGGTGCTGCACATTCAGAATATAGCTTAAAAAAGAGAACATCAATGAGGAGAAGATGCGGTTTACCTCAAAACTGCTCACACGGAACGCATGTTCATTGCATTTTCTAGAGGGACATCTATCAGCGTTGCACTCGCGTCTCACACGAGAGAGCTCGAAGCCATGATCTAAGTTCAACTTAAAAAGTACATGTAATTACTAGATCAAGAAACTAGCTTGCTAGCGAACGTGCATACCAACAGCGTGAACATAAACCTTGCGATCATATAATGAAATGAGGTGTATCAGCAATGATGAATCTTTGAGTTTAAAGCGGCTCTGATAGAAACGCTGCGTGTGCCGCTGACAGAGACGTGTTTTGATCTATGTGCTCTTTTCCTAAACGCATTACTTACATTTCACAGGTATATTCTCCGTCTGTAAATGTTAGAAAGCCGTGGAAATATTTCCATTTAAGTGCACAAGCTTCTGCTTGTTTTGCGATTCTGAACGCGCACGTGCGCGTCAAACATGAAATATGAGCGCAGTAACTCGGATTAAAATATACGTTTTGCTGAAATGTTTATAGTTGGACATTTTAAACCTACACATGTATTTGTATGATAGCACTAACTGTAAAGTGACTGTAATGGGGTAATCAAAATAGCCTTTTTACTCAATTAGCCTAGTCTGTGCTTTTTTTAGTTTAGTAATTTAACTTTGCTTTGAAAGCATTATTTTAGTTTTTAGATCGCAATGTTATAATGTAATATGATTTCAACCCTTTTTGCACATTATATATGCCTACATGGGTACATTCACTTTATTTGTTTAATCCAAATACGAAAGAGATATGTACCGTATACCAAAAATCAGCCAAAAAATACAGATATGAATTTTTGCTCATATTGCCCAGTCCTACTTTGAAGAAACGTGCATTTGGTCATATTTTAGCTCGATGTGTCTCTGTGGCCTCGAGAGAGAAGCCTTTTTTCCAAACTGAATTTATGACAACAAATGATGATTTATATACATGACTCTAAAGTAGTGCTGTCAAAGAATTAACTGCGATTAATCGTATCCAAAATACGTTTTTGTTTACGTAATATATGTATATACACATGCATGCAAACTCATGAATAAAACTTGAGTCACTGTCTACAGCAATGTTTCCTCTTCGCGGTGTTTAAAGTTTAAACTCGGCTATTGAGTTTCAGTTGTATTTATGACTTGAGCCATATTTACTGACTAATTGTCTAAGTTCAGACTAGGAAACTTATATTTACAATATTTCATTTATTTATAAAGCACAACAATGGTTGACCATTGTGCTGAACAATGTAGTTTAAAATAAATCAAAGTCCATAAAATGGTAAGACAAATAAATACTCATTTTAAACAAGCACCATAAGCCTTCTCTAAGAGATAGGCTTCAACCTTGTTCTATTGCAAAAGCCCAGTCACCTGTTTTCTTCAGCCTAGATAACAATAACAGTTTCTCATTCGATGACCTCAGACATCTAGCTGGACTGTGTAAACTCAAAGTCCATTTAACACCTTAAACACAAAAAGTCACATTTTAAACACTATTAAACGGACTGGAGGCCAGTGCAAAGACAGTAGGACAGGGTAATATGTTCATATATTACGATGTGCCAGTCAAAAGTCTTGTTGTAGGCGATTTCATATCTGATCGGTTAATACCAATATACATTGAATTGCTGTGGTCTAGTCAAGATGAGATAAAAGCACGTATAACTCTCTAGAACTCTTAGCAAGGAGTCTGATCAGAAAAAACTTGATTTAACTACGCATTTACTACTTGCTTATCAAAAGTCAAAGCAGAATCAAACAAAACTCCAAATGTATTTATAGTATTATAAACAATAGTTCAGATAGCACATTAAACTACCTTATTTTAAATGAGTAGATGATCTTAGACCTCAGGTCAGTTGGAGATAATGCATTAATGCATGTATGCAGAGATTGTATTTTCTGCATACATAGATTGGTAATTATGGAGTGGACAAGAAATGTCATAGAGAGAAAATTGGATATATGTCTGGTAAAATATCAATGAAGGCATAGAGCAAAGAGTACATCAGTCCTTGATTCATTAGCTGACCCATTCCTCTGCATGTATTGCACCGTATGAGTGTGTGTTATTGCCCTCTGGAAGAGGAACAGGTTACCAGTCATTTAAAAACACTTTTATGCATCACTCAAATTAAATGTTGTTTTATTCATGCATGTATTTGATGTATTATGCATTGTTGTATTTATTGTTTTCCCATCCAATGTCCGAGACTAATTTCTCATTATGTGGATGATAAAGTGCATTTCATTGTATTCCCTACATGTACACTCAAGGTTGAATGACAGTAAATGCTGACTTAAATGTATGTCAAAAATATATGTGCATGATTGTTTTGTATCCATAATGCAATAAAATATGTTTTGTGATACTGCTGGAAAGTGTCAGTTTATCACATCTGAATAAAACATCAGCTTCTTGTACTTGAAGTCTCTTATACTTGTATTCAGATTAGTTTTCTCTTGTGCTTTGGCATGTTTGCTGACATACTGCTGTGATTATTAGCATTAGACAACACTTAAACTGACATGTTTCAGAACTGTTGATTGTGTATGTACAAAATAAATTGTCATGTGTGACATTTGTGTTTGTGTGTTAAATGTAACGATGACCGAGTATGTTTCCAGAAGTCTCAGTGAGTGAAGTGCTACCAAGTACTTAAGCTGTGCATCTACACGCAGTAGGTGTAACTACGTCATTAGTCATTTCCAAGCCGAAACAAACTGGCTGTCTGTTCAGCAATATTAAATCCTTTCACCTGTCTCAACCCTTCTGGGTCTTCTGGACCTTCTCACAGGGCGAAGTGTTCATCCACTCCTTCATGGAAGGATCCTTTGGCTCAGGAGATGAAGTTCATCGGCTCAATGAGACTCATCCGTGTCCTTGTGATCCGGTGTCCTTGTTTTTGGAGGAGCCCGGGTCCAATCCAGGGCCGTTCCGGGATTTATCTCGGTCCGGTTGTTGCTTTTAAACTCCACTAGGAATTAAAAAAGACAAGAGCGCAAAAAAAAGCAATGTTAGTGTGAAAGTCCCAGTGGCTCAGTGGTAAGGTCACAGCCTTCCATGTGAAAGACTGCGGTTCGAATCCCGGCCTGGGCGCTGAAGCACGGTGCGGCGAAGCAAGACAGGAGTCTCCGGACAGAGGAGCGAGTCCCGGAGAAAGAGAAGAAGAAGGTGAAAGAAGGTAAGAGAAGTACAAAGAAGAGAAAAAAAGTGTTGTTTAACAGTAAATATTTAGATTTGAAGCATAATC
Source organism: Gymnocypris eckloni scoliostomus (assembly GCA_027564155.1). Lineage (NCBI taxonomy): Eukaryota > Metazoa > Chordata > Actinopteri > Cypriniformes > Cyprinidae > Gymnocypris > Gymnocypris eckloni. The sequence continues at coordinate 695,425 of CM050432.1, forward strand.
TCTTCTTGTTTTCTTCTCTGTCTTGGCAGATTCTGCTCGACCGCCATCTTCCTCCGGTTCCTCCTGTCCCCGGCACATCTCCCGATTCCTCTCCGGCTCCTCCGACTCCCTCCTCCACGCTTCAGTGTCGGACTCGAACCGGCAACCTCTCGTCCTGGGAGGCTGAGCTCTTACCGCTGAGCCACTGGGACTTTCACACTAACATTGCTTTTTTTTGCGCTTTTGTCTTTTTTAAGTTGTCAAAACCACATTTCGAGCAAAGACGCAATTCTCAGAGCACCGAGCCACTAGGGCGGTGTCTCGTCTACTTTCTGACCCTTTTGTTTTGGATTTATGTCTTTTTTGGGGTGGAGGTTTTATGTTTACTGGTTTTCTGGAGTTGTTATTCTTGTATGAGCGAGCCTTTGGCAACCAGTCTGCAAAAGTCCTCGACCGGTCTAGAGCACATACTCTTGAGATGTTACGTTTGTTGAATATATGAATTGAACTCATGACTTTGAGATTGTTAATGTCATGTTTTATCAGGTAAGCTGAACACATGGCAGAGGACAGAAAACCTCCAAGACCACAAGAGACTCTGAACTTACTCTGAGTGTTTAATCCAAAACTACCACATACATCAAGACCTCATCAGACGAGCTGCTATACTGTCTGTTAATGCTTTGAGAGATACTTGTGAGAATCAGACTCAGAAAGAGCTTTATTGCCAAGTATGTTTGTCTTGTGTCAGGAGCTTGCAGTACAGAAAGTATTTAGTGTTTATCGCAACAGTGACAAACTTCTGTCACACTGTAGCATTATTCAGATATGAACAAGTTTTGAAAAGTCATAGTAACTTCCACCAGAGACATTCGTGTTTGATTATGAAACTTTTATTACAAGTACAAAAACATTCGAGATTAGAAAGGACATCTGCAAGGCAAGTTTATTTATAAAAGCACATTTCATACACAATGGGAATTCAAAGTGCTTTACATAAACATGATAAAAACAGTAATCAAAGACATGATCAACATGCAAGACCAGCAGAACCATACAAATGTGCAACATACAATGACCACTGTAATAATTATAATTACAGCTTCAATGATCGTCAGTGATATTTATGCCATTATGAACTTTTATTCAGAGCTAACATCTGGTGGTCAGATAAGTGAACTTATATTGCTATATTAATATTATTTATATCCTATTTTGATCACTAAATATTCCATGTATTGCATGGCATGATTTATTAAAAAAATCATAAGAATTATATTTCATTTAGAAAATACATTACTTATTTGAAACACAATTTAGAAACTTTAGTGACCAGTCATTGTTGGATATATATATATATATATATATTTAAAAAACAAGATTAGTTCACTCATATGACCAGCAGATAGCAGCTCCGAGTAAGAAATACAATATACACTAATGCCCATTAGATTCAAGATTTGTGTTCCTCATAAACAATTATACCGAATATAACCAGCAGTCAGCTGGCTCCATGGACAGTGCAATTATATGCAACACAAACACAAGAGAATATGCATTAATATAGGTATGGTAAAAATAAGAATACAAAAATAATATGTGCAGACAGTATACTGTAGACTTAATAAATAATGCCATAAGCAGGAATGTGCAAACAGCTTGTCCAGGGTATATACATATCATCAATACGGAGAATAATGAATATCTTACTGATTATTAATGGATGAGTTTAGGAGCCTGATGTTCTGAGGAAGAAGCTTAAGAAGAAGTAAACAAGAGACGGTTATCAGGATGATTTGAGTCCTTGATGATTTTAACAGCTCTGCTTTTGCAGTGTTTGAGGTAGATGTCCTTTAAAACAAAGATAAAATAACAATAATGAAACATATGCCAATTTTATTTTAGTCATTTATGTGCTTTTTCTTAATTTTAATGCTATTTATTGTATTTTTTTTCAGCTTTAGCTATTTATTTATAGTTAGTAACATAGACAAATATATACACACACATATATGGTTAGTAATTTTGTTCCGTTAATTTTAACAGTTGCCAAGGCAACATTTATATAATAGCAGTTCAGCTACTATTTGCATAAACAACAAACATTTACTCGGAGCTGCCATCTGGGGGTCGTATAAGTGAACATATCTCGTTATTTTAGTATTATTTACATCCGATAATGATGATGACTATTCACTGACGTTTCTGAATATGTCTGCCAAATATTCCATGTGTTTTCTCCATTAAAATATTAAGTCATCATTTTGGATTAATCTGCACCCTGCACGTTGACCCAGAGCTGCCATCTGCTGGTCATATCAGTGAACTGAATCATGCAGTTTCACATTTCGCCACAAGACGGCATAAAACATGAGAAGATCAAGCGGTGGATGGGCTGAACCAATTCGTCATGTGACCTAAGCACGTTGAATAACGCATGACGTAGGCGTTCTTCTGTCCAATCCGAACGCGTCTTTTCAACAGCGTCATCCAAACAACATGGCGGCGTCCGTGCAGCGGGGAGACACTTTATAATGAATTTATTGAACACAAGAACCATTAACAGGGTGAGAGATTACAAACACATTATTAATATCATTTAGAATTACCAAAATATTGAAAACCACGTCCTGGCAATCATTTAAAACAGTCGGGTTGAGACTAGCGTGGTTGCTGGGTCTCAGTGATGAAAACGACAATGACAATATAACGAGACTTTGCGAAAACGTTTAATTTTATTAATACTCAACATACTATATTTACCTATGACATCCTACTGAGTAAATCATGGTTACGTGGCGTCCTGCGGAGTAAGTCACGGTCATGTGTATTTCAGCCCAGATCCACTCAGGCTGTCGGTCAGGTGGTTTTAAATGTTCCCGAGACGAAGGTCACGACCCTTGAGAACGGGCTCAGGGTGGCATCTGAAGACTCTGGCCTGTCCACATGCACGGTGAGTTTCATCTCAGGTGCTGGTGAGTCTGAGTACAGGGTGGCGATTTCAATAAAGTCAAACTTGTGTTGGGGAAATGTCTCCTTGTGAACTATTTTTGTGGGAGGTTCCCTCATGACCATGTCTGAAATAATGATACATAGTGCATTTATTTTATTGCATATCATAATACAGTCACATCTTAATATGCCAAGTGAGTTTAGTCGTTTTGTGCAGAATCAAATGAACAACAAATAAATGTTCCTGTGGCTCAGTGGTAGAGCATTGCGTCAGCAGCGCAAAAGGTTGTGGGTTCGATTCCCAGGAAACACACACTGACAAAAAATGTATAGCCTGAATGCACTGTAAGCCGCTTTGGATAAAAGCGTCTGCTAAATGCATAAATGTTAATGTAAATATAGGTGAAATTACAGTTAAGACAACGCGTCACATTAAAATGTCATTATCACATTTTTATAAAAAGACTGTAAAAATGTGTAATCAACAACAATTTTTACCTCCTTCCCAGTGGTATTTTAGCATTGTCGTCATGTGGTAGTTGTTAATTTTATTAGTTTGTTAAATATTTCTATTTATTATATTTATTTCAATTTTTTAACTAACTTATTTATCCAAGGCAACATTTCTAGTTGACCTTTTTTTTTTCATTTAATAATTTTATTCAGGCTTTATTTAATACTTTAATATTTAGTTTAATATTTGATTTATTGGCAGCATTTCTAATTTTACTTAGCTTTTCCCTCAATTTTATTTCATCCTTATTTAATTAACATTTTTTTAATAGTTTTAGTTTAAGCTTATGATAATATGCATGCATTTTCCTTTATTTGAAAAAGCATTATCTTCAGAGCACCTGAAAAAAAGATAGCAAGATGCACTTACATTTTATTACAGAATACAAGCTGCAGTGAAATGAAAACAATTATATATATAAATAATAAACAAAATATCATTAAAGTTGAATTGGGGGGAAAGTTCTGTGAGAGGAAGTAAATGATCACAGAATTTGGAGAATTCAGGTAAACACTGTTTTCATTGAGCTGACTGGGAAAAAATGGCCCCATTTGCCTAAATGTCCCCTATTCTGATCACATGATGCAGGTTGGTCTATGGATTGATGCCGGAAGCCGGTATGAAAATGAGCACAACAATGGTACAGCCCACTTCCTGGAGCACATGGCTTTCAAGGTACGAGTATGTCTGGATATTAAAACGATAGTGTAGAAAGCATCACATCTGTAGCTGTGTCTCAGGGCACCAGGAAGAGATCGCAGCTGGACCTGGAGCTGGAGATCGAGAACAAGAGAGCTCACCTGAACGCGTACACCTCCAGAGAGCAGACGGTGTACTACGCTAAAGCTTTCTCCAAAGATCTGCCCAGAGGTAAACCTCAAACACAAACTGGTCATGACGGGCAGAAAGGCATTGTGGGTGCGCTGTAACTGCGTCTCTGCCGGCAGCGGTGGAAATCCTGGCGGACATCATTCAGAACAGCACGCGGCGTCATTCTCCGAGAGATGCAGGAAGTGGAGACCAACCTGCAGGAAGTGGTCTTTGATTACCTGCACGCTACAGCCTATCAGGAAACACCTCTCGGGAGAACCATCCTGGGGCCTACGGAGAACATCAAGTACGTGTCACTCGTTTAGTCCAACTCTCAGTTAAGACCCAAAGATGATTAATCTCAGTACATTAGGACAGCTGTTTAGTGCTACACGTTTTCTCAAATCTTAGGTTTATATATGCTAATGATCTGTGCACTAATTTGCATACATTTACAAAACAAAGACAGGTTACCAATTCTTGTTGATGTTAGTTTCTTTACTGAAATATTACTATTAAAGGTCATTTTAGTTTATTTCACATTAGTAATTTCAGTGCTTTAAATGAAATATTTGTCTAGTTGCCAAGGCAAGATTTTAAGTTTTAATTAAGTTTTAATAATTAGTGTTAGTAGATGTCAGTATTGTGAGAACAGAGATCTGAACGTTGGATAAAACCTGGTTTTGTTGACATTAATTGTTTTCAGAGGAGGTTTTTGATTGTTCATTATTGTCTTTTGATTTTTTATTTTACAGTTAATAACTTTGGTGCTTTACTAACTTAAAAAACAACAACTGAAATAAGTTGAAATTTGTCATCTAATAATTAGCCTTATTTCAATGAAAAAATGCTTTTATAGTTTTAATGACAATAACCCTGCTTCTTACATCTGAAAATGCATTTATTAGTTCTGTAATACAGCTTTTTGAAATGTTATGTTTAAATGTACAAAAGAGGCTTTATAGAATTAAATATGATCAAATGTATATTAATTTGCATACGTTTACATGATTTAAAGTTATTTGTCTAATACTGTACATTACTGCAGCACCACTCGTCTCTTTAAACCCCGCCTTTCTGAAAGGCCAAGTCTGCTCTGATTGGTCAGCTGGCCCAGTCACTCAAGTGTGGAAGCCAGGCTCAAAATAAAGGATTTGTTCAATATTATTTTAGTTTTATTTCCATTTAGTAATTTTAGTGCTTCAATATCTTAAACCTAATTCAGTTAGTTGCCAAGGCAACATTTCTAATTAAGTTTTCATTTAATATTGATTTTATATCAGCCTTAATTCAGTTAACAAATGTTTTTAATAGTTTTTTTTAATAATGATAATCCCTCTTTCTAACAGCTTGTTGAGAATGCATGGTTTATATATGGAGCAAGTTCTCAAATGTAATATTTGATTATATGCACATTTCCAAAACATAAATCTGAACATGGGATAAAACCAGGCTCAAATGCGTTTGTTTGGGGAATTATGTACTTCAGGTAAATTCGTTTTTTTTTTTTAAATGCCATGTCTGAATATAGAAACATTATATATTTATTATAATGTACTAATCATTTGCATATATGTCCAGTACACAAATCTGAACACTATATAAATCTAGGCTCAAATTCTTGTTTTATTTTAGTGGCAGAGAGGAATTGTACTATTTATGTTTATTAATGGCAGGACTACAAACGAGGCAGTAGTTTTCTGTTGGAGCTCACAAACATGCTAAATGAAATGTAATATAAAACAGGCACTGTAAAAGACTCACCTGGAGTGCTGCTCTCGATTCCTCACAGATCCGCTGCGGCGAGATGATAAGATGCCTCTGGCTCATATAGCCATCGCGGTGGAGGCCGTCGGCTGGTCGCATCCAGACACCATCCCGCTCATGGTGGCCAATACGCCATCGAACTGGGATCGGTCGCTCAGCAGCGGATGGTACGAGGTGCTTTCACCAAACCATTACACTGAAAAAGAGCCGAAAGCCATCTAACCACACCTGTTTCCCGTCAGAACTTGTCCAGTAAGCTGGCACAGATGGCGTGTCAGGGGAACCTGTGCCACAGCTTCCAGTCCTTCAACACCTGCTACACCGACACGGGCCTGTGGGGGCTTTACATGGTGTGTGAACCGGGAACCGTCGGCGACATGACACGCTTCATGCAGCTGGAATGGTGAGAGCGCCACGTTCACTGGGCTTTCTGTTGAGCTGAAAGATGAGCAACTAACCCCCGGTTTCCTTTAGGATGTCTCTGTGTACAAACGTGACCGAAAGCGAGGTGAACCGAGCCAAAAACCTGCTGAAGACCAACATGCTGCTTCACCTGGACGGTAATAAACACGCATCATGAAGGCAAACGGGACCTTTTTAAGACCGAAGTTTAAGGAGAACAAAACGAGTTGTATTAGCAATTGAAAATACAACTTCCAAGAGATCTTAATTTTACAGACATAACCAAACAGAAAACCTAGAATATGGAAATATTCTAGAATAGTGCAAACATTTTTAAATTCTTAGATAAATTTAAAAAATGATATAAGTGTTTTCTTGAAATGTACCAACATGAAGTGAATTTGTAAAAAAAATGGAGTGAGAAAATAAACTTGCTTAAAAACAAGTTTTTTTACCCCATTGACAGTTTTTGTTTTTAAGCATAAACTCAATTTCGTTAAATAAAAAAATGTGGTATCTTCATTTTGCATCTCAAGTAAATGTATCATGTTAAGGATGTTTTGCATGGGAAGATACTGATAAAGAGTTTTTTCTTTGCAATGGATGCTAAATTGAATTTGTAACTATACTAATGCAAGACTTAACTTGAAAATTCTTGCATGTTTTCTGGAGTAGGATCCACTCCCATCTGTGAGGACATCGGCCGACAGATGCTGTGCTACAGCCGCAGGATTCCTCTGCACGAGCTGGAGGCCAGAATAGATGTGAGGAACATACACGCTGACCTTTGACCCGTGTTCAACAGCGGCCAGCGCTTTATTCAGACAGTAACGGTTTCTCACGTAAAGTTCGCGCATTAGACTTATTTACTGTGGTCTCTTAGTGAACTGATCCTGCAAACATGTTTGTGATCGGTAAACAAAATGTGTTTTTACTTGGACAAATAATTCATTAGTTAATATTTAATTTAACAATAGCGAAATTATATTCTATTAAAAAAATACTTTTTGAAAATAGGAAAACTTACACACTTTGGTTTAATGGTCTTCTCTTTTAAAATGATGGATGTTATTAAAAAAAAAGTGGAAATTAGTAGAAATAAGTGAGGTGAAAGTTTCCCATGGCTTGTACAATAATATTTAATAGAACAATAGTACAATAATATCCTATTAATATTTGCTATGGTTTAAATGGTTTTCTGTCTTGCCTTTTATAAATATGAAAGTTAGCAGAAATAAGGGGAAATATGCTATTGCCTTCTATTGATATGCTATGGTTTTCCATCTTGATCTCTAAAAATGATTAGTCATTTTAAATATATATATATTTTTTCATTTAGTTAGATATTTGGCTCAACTACTTTAACTGGTAAAATTGTGCAAGCCCTAATATTAATGTATATGATACTATTTTGAAATTGCTGCATAGCATTATTATTATTATTGGGAGGAGAAACACTGACATTCAGGATTCGGACAGCAGTCAAACCACAGACTCACCCTGTAAATGTAGAAATGCCCTTCTATTAGCGTGTGAACATGGCTCTGCTTCTCCTCTCAGGCCATAGACGCCACGACCATCAAAGAAGTGTGCATCAAATACATCTATAATAAAGCTCCTGCTATAGCAGCCGTTGGTGAGTATTCATATTCTCCTCGGCTCTGGTCCTGGAGTGTCTTCATAACCAGACATCACCCAGGACCTGAAAGAGAGCAGAGACTGATAACCGAATGCTTCTGTCTGCAGGTCCGATCGAGCAGCTCCCGGACTATAACGGCATCCGCAGCGGCATGCATTGGTTACGGCAGTGAAGCGTCTGGCATTAACAGTCACAAAAACAAGACAATTTAATGTGTGCTTTTTCATGTTTAATTATAAAATAAAGAACAACACAAAGTTAAAAGACCATGTTCAGTGTGTGTGTGTGTGTGTTTTCTTTCCTGGCACGTTGTCATTTCTTGATTTTAGCGGTGACCTGCTCCTGGGCGGCTTTCTTAGCCTTTATCATCTCCACCAGCTCCTGCAGAAACACCAGAGACAGAGAAACACATCAGCAGCTGTGGAGAGATCAGTGCTTACATCAGCAGCGTGTGTTACACACTTACTATATTGTTATTCATATTAAAAAGATGCTGTTTTTTGTTCATTACATTGCACCTTCTAAATTTACATTAATCAGCTTGCATTATAATAAATGTGTGTTACAGACATTATATTAAATGAAGTTTAGACACGTAGTTTTTAAACTAAGTTCGGGAGGAGCACGTCAGATACTCAGGCTAATTAGCACAGGTGGTACACAATCTAGGTAATCAATCCTGGGACATAAATACAGCTGTCTTACCTCCATCTAGTTGACGGTTAAACAGCATCCCTCCACCTCCCCTTCTCCACCAATATCACTAGAATTCTAATCACACGGGGGTTCACTGGGTTCGGGCCATTCCCGGCTAGGAGCCCTCCCCCAGGACAGCACGCCTACAACGTATTACCATACACGCCAAATACGCATTACGTTATCGTGCTAGTAGATGTAAGTGTGAAATCGTGAATTAGTATAATTATGGTATCTTTAATATTTATAATAAAATAAAAATCGGAATTACTTGGCACTTATTAATCAATTTGCATTACAGACATTATAATGTTAATTTATATATTTAAGATGTTTATTATAATTTAAATAGATTTAAAAGTTTATAATATATTAAAGTATTGTCTAATATTAATTGCTAAAAGTATTTATTTAATATTACATTAGATTTTTAAATAAGATAATAATAATTTGTATTATTTAGAAAAATATTTTAACTTGGCACCTTGTTCTAATTCTAAATTAATGTTTTCTTTTTTTCTTGTCATTATTTGTTCTGTGTAATAGTTATTTTCAATTGTATTAATAATTTAGTAATATAAAGTTCTTATTGTATAATATACTTAACTTATTCTAACTCTACCTGATTAATGTTATTGCTTATTCCTTTATTCGGTGAAACCCTATAGTTCGGGATGAAGATCAAACCTTGTATCTCTTCATGCAGTCTTTCTTGAGCGTCCGGCACGGCGCGGAGATCTTCTCCCAGCGCCCGTGTGTTCACCGAAAACGTCTTCAGCGCCTGCTCCAGCAGCTTCCTCTGTGGTCCAGGGTGAGGTTGGACTCGTGACAGCTGGAGGAAACGAGTGATCGTGTTCAGAGCGGACGATGAGAAATCATTATCAACTCGAATATTTGCCTGCTGGGTATTTACTAAAACACATTGCATTATCATCTGGTGTTTGCGTTTAGCATTGGTAAGAAATCTCCTTTCATGCTGCGGGTGCCAGATGAAAGTGCTGAAATCCCAATCAATGCATTTTCTGCCCAGTTAAACTTCCCAACCTGGCAACCATACATGAGCTCTCGGCTGAGCTGAAATCACTGGCAAACTTTGGTTTTCTTCAAAATAAGTTTTTAATATATATTTCATTATTTGTATAATAAAATAATTATTTACAGCTCAAATAAGTGTAATAAAGCCAATGTTTTATAGGTAACTCAACACCGCGTAGCTTAGAACGCTTTGGAACGCCCAGGACCGAGTCTTGAACCCATATAGAATCACGCCACCATTGGCTGATGGCGCCACCGCCTGACAATTTCACAGGTCATGGGCGAACGCGCCATCCACCTCAGATTTCTCTGCCTTCACGCGTCATTGCCCTTCGCTGCGATTTCACCCTTGCGATTATCCCGGCACTTCAGCCACTGCCTCAGTGGAACTTTGTTTCTCCTCGCGGAAGTGCCATGGAGTTTCGTCCGTATTCCGCAGCTGCTTTCATCGCTCGCCAAGACCCACACAGTAAGTGTATTTTGTGCTTGGGTTTTTCGCATGCACGTGAGGCGTTTATGGGACCTCTAACTGCAAAATTTGACGATTTCCGCCTCCATAACTCTCCGCCTCTGGGGATTATGAACGAATCCTCCAAATTTTCCGGCGCATCGAGCACCTCCTCGGATCGCGGCTCACTCAGAGCCGCTGGGGTTCGGATGTCGAGCTCGAGGAGATGGAGAGTGAGCAGACAGGCCTCGCCTTTTCTCTCCGAGACGACGCGGACGCCGGTCGAATTTTTGCCTGATTAGTTTCCCAGCCAAAGCACGTGATTTCGCTTTCTTCGGCTAGATGATATTCTGCACACGCCAGCCTCCGATCCGAGGATTTCGGCCTGCTTTAGCAGATGCGCCCGCCCAGCGGCCAGGAGGCGCGCCTTCAGGTCCTACTTGAGCTCGTGGACTTTGGCGCCACCGGTGCTTGCGCTGGATTGGCCCGATGAGCTCCAGGGTCTCGAGTCAACTCGACGATCGCTCATCGGCGCCATTCCAAGCTTGAAAGGAGGAAGCTGCCATTTTTCAGCAATCTGCATCGGAGATTCCAGTTCCTGAAGCAGCCTTTTCCTCTCGCCTTACTAACGCTGCAGCCGCTGACTTCACCAACCTTGTGGGTTCTGTGGAGCAGGGTTACACCCATGCCGGTGATTGAGGATACTTGGCCTCACATCTTCACCTTCTTTGGCTCCTTGAAGTCCTTCAAGCCAGGGACCACTCCCTTATCGGAAGTCCTACGCGCCGGTCAGGCAGGTATGGCCCTTCATTATGGCACCTTCAGGCCTACCAGGCGACGTCCTGAAGGAAATGGACAAAGGGACCGCTTGACTCCTGAAGCCGAAGGAGCCAGTGAGCCACTGACTTGGCTCTGAGAGCCACTCACACCGCAGCGTCGGGAGCGTCTTCGGGGCCGGTGAACGCCATCTGTGGCTCAACCTGACCGTTCGGGAGAAGGAAAAGGTGTTTTTTAATGGACGCACCCATCTCACAATCTGGGTTGTTCTAAGCTGTTGGCTTAGTGACAAGTTCGCCAGCCAAAACTCAGTCGGCTGCCTCATTATGCCGAGGAGAGCAAGGGACTTTTCAACTCCTCCTCCTCTGTCTAGGAGTACCCCTCCCCAGGAGAGCTCTAGCGGCGGAGCCCAGGCCACGCGTATCCCAGATCTGGTTTGGGAGCGCGGACCTCTTCCTTCCCAACATGCCACGCTCTGGTTCTCCCTAAGTTTCCCGACGACTCTGGGCATAGATGCGTTCGTCACTCATGGCCGAATGTCAGTCTGTATGTGTTTCCGCCAATAAAGCTGATTCCGCAGTACTATGCAGAGTGAAGGTGAGCGGTGCCCATCTCCTTCTCATAGCCCCATTCTGGCCCTCCCAGACCTGGTTCTCGGAGCTAACTCCTCTTGTATCGGCCTCCTTGGGAGATTCCGATCAGGGACTTACTTACTTAAAAATGAGTTTTAAGGCGAGATTTAAAAGTGCTAATAGTTTTAGCTTGCCTTATCTCAATCGGTAAAGAATTCCACAGTTTTGGAGCTAATGAAGAAAAAGCCCTGTCGCCCATCGATCTTAGGGTTAAAGGAACAGTTAGAAGGCCAGTTTCAGATGAGCGAAGGTCACGTGTTGGAGTATAAGGAATTAAAAGCTCAGACAAATATTGAGGTGCCAACCCATGTAAAGCCTTGTAAGTAAGCATCAAAATTTTAAAGTCAACCCTAAAACTAACAGGAAGCCAATGTAAAGACTCCAAGACCGGTGTAATATGATCTCTCATCCTAGTTCTAGTAAGGATTCTAGCAGCCGAGTTTTGCACTACCTGCAATTTGTTTAGGGTAGCTTTTGACGCCCCAGCCAACAAGGCATTACAATAATCAATCCAGGTAAATACAAAAGTGTTAATCAACCTCTCAGCAACAGGAAAGGACAGCATTGGACGGTCTGGCAATATTTCTAAGATGAAAAAAGATGTTTTAACAGTGCCTTGAACATGTGGCTCAAAAGTTAGATTGAGTCTAAAAATAACCCCAAATTCTTTAATTTTGTTTTAAACTTCATAATTGAACCATCAACGGACAAAGTAATCAACCCAGCTTTACGAATTGGTGGGGTGAACCAATGAGCATAACCTCAGTTTTTCACTGTTAAGACAGAAAATTTTGTGACATCCATTCTTTTATCTTTGAAATACATGTGGAAAGAAAATCAACAGACACAGTATCATTTGGTTTAGTATGTATGTAAATCTGAGTACCATCTGCATAAAGGTGAAATTTTAGACCAAGAGATCTCAAAAGCTGACCAAGTGTAAAAATATAGATGTTAAAAAGCAAGGGCCCAAAATTGATCCCTGAGGGACTCCAGATTGCACAACACCAATTTTAGACCTAAATCCACCCATGGAAACAAATTTTACGATCAGAGAGGTAGGACCTAAACCAATTAAGTGCAATATCAGAGACCCCAAAGTCAGTTTCTAGTCGAGTAATTAAAACCAAATGATCTACAGTGTCAAAAGCGGCACTGAGATCAAGAAGGATCAAGATAGAAAAATAACCAGAATCTGAAGCAATTAACAAATCATTAGTAACCTTAACCAGTGCTGTTTCAGTACTATAGAATTTGAAGCCAGATTGCAAAGGTTCAAAAGATTGTTTTCAGTCAAATGAGAAATTAACTGAGAAGCAACCACTTCCAGAATTTTAACAAGAAAAGGAAGATTGGATATGGGACGAAAATTTGAAAGGTTTTCATAATCAACATTTGTCTTCTTTGGTACTGGGGTAACTGCAGCAATTTTAAAACTTGGGGACAACCCCAGTACACAAAGAGCGTTTATAATGCTCAAAACAACAGGACACAAGGAAGCAAAACATGACTGAAACAGACTAGTAGGTATGGGATCAAAAAGAAGTGACTGGCTTCATTTGAGAAACCTCCTTTTGAAGAGAGTATGAATCAAGTGTACAAAATGTGAAAAACAGTACCAGAATAAGAAACATTAATAGAAGGGGACGACAATGAAATAGAGGCACAAATACCCTTATAACATTATCAATCTTAGTAGCAAAAAGTCAAGAAACTTATTACAAAGGTGAGTTGAAGCAGTAACATGTAAATAACTATTACACTTAGCAATTTGTTAATAGAGTTAAACAGTTGTCTCGGATTTCTTTGGTTGTCATCAAACATCTTAGAAAAATTATCCGATCTAGCAGAAACAATTCTAACCTTATACTCTTGTAAACAATCTTTCCAAGCTTCATAATTAATAGTCAAACCAGAAAGACGCCACTGGCTCCATTTTACGACAAGATGTCTTCATCACGCAAATCGCCATTATACCAAGGAGCAGGACGATAAAATGAAACAGAGCGTGACTTTGAGAAGCAAAAGTATCCAGGCCAGACAAGAAAACAGAATTTTATCATAGAAACCTTTGTCTCTAATGGATCAAATGAAGAGAAACTACTTAATGAGGAATCAATGAAAACAGAAAAATCAGAAGCTCAATTGATCTCCATTTCCGATATGTCATAATAGAAGAGGAGATATAGGCACCAGGTAAATACAGATCAAAAATGATTGCCAGATGATCAGACAATCCTAAGTCAACAGTAGACAACTGAGACACAGAGAACCACTTGAAATCACCAGGTCTAAAATATGTCCTTTGTTATGTGTAAACAGTCAACAAACTGATTCAAGTCAAAGCACTCAGTAAAGACAAAAAAAGTATTTTGTTAGTGTAGAATCTTTTTGTCCATGTGGATGTTAAAATCTGAATAAGAGTTCTCTCAAATTTGAGGCACAAAAAGGACAACAGCTCTGCAAATTCAGATAAAAAGTCTTTGTTTGCCTTAGGAGGCCGGTAGACTATAACTATGGCAGTAGAAAAGACTGAAATAGTCAGAACGACATTCAAATGAATTAAACGGAGCAGCTACGGGACTTAAACTGTATTGATTATAACACAATGATACCTTACCAGAGGATCGCGGAGATCAAATAAATGTAGCCAGCAGGAGTAAGTTCATTAAAAAGAAGACCATCCGACTGCTTGTATGTTTCAACCAGACATACAATGTCCAGTTTTTTTTCCACTATGTCAGATAAAATCACAGCTTTGTTGTTAACAGAACGAGCATTAAAAACGCTGATTTCAACAGGCGCGGACTCAGAAAATGCCTGAGAGATCTATTTTATAGGCACTGTAAAACTTAAATTCCCTTTATGAATTAAGTTTCTCTGTGTTTTGGATCACTTCTAAATCAAATCAGAAACATAGGTGATGTTGTGATTAAGTCTTCTACAGATCCGGAGGAACAAAACATGACGCAGAGAGGCATCAGGCTTTTGAACTCAATTTATTCTTGAACAGCATGCCTTTATATATGGTACCAGATAGTTTTGTATTACAGGAGGTTCACAAAATGAACAAATAAGGAATAGGCTGGAAAAACTAAAACTCCAATCCCAATCATCTCTATTCCTCTCTCGGATTGTCATCTCAACAACTGCTTTGGTGATGTTCCTGATCCCTTGGTCAATCAAATGTCCATCTGCATCATTATCTGGAACATAAGTACAACAACTATCGCCAACAATAACACATACACCACCTTGAGAAGCTGTTAGCTGATCTAGTACCAGCCTGTTTTGTAATGTCATTAATCTCAAACCTCTCATTTCTTGTTTTATGCCATCAAATATTATTGTGGTGTCATTCATAAATTTAATTAATTCATATCTGGTAACTTCAACCTCAATTTGTAACTCAGATATCCCAATATTTGGAATAATTGATTCCCAAAATTTTCCCATCCTGTCCATAGTCTATGCTCTTTAGGCACTGGGTTTGATCTAGAGATGGCTGGTGTTTTACCCTATCAGCCAACTCTCTCATTCTGCTCTTTTTGGTTGACCTCCAACTATTATTATTGTGTTCGCTGGTTCTATCAAAGCACATCTTCCTGTCCAATCGTAGTGCCCACACAACCACCACCAATCGGCTGATATCCTTGTGCCTTTGTCTGATGGCACTAGCGGGTGGCTGTGGATATTTGGCCTACAATATTTCAAGCAATAATTTCTTGCTGTGGCATTAGCTCGTTTCCAAGTTAACTGTGTGATCATCATACCCAATCCTAATCCATCTCGGGCTTTACATTGAGTTTCATTCAATTGTGGATGGCCATCGATGTTACTCAATAGACAATTTAAACAGCATCCTCCTGCCGTCGAGGTATTCCACACTTCCTTACAGTGTGACAATGGGATCTGTCCTAGTTTACTTTCTCCTTCAGTTTTTCTCTCTACACACCATAGGCTATTACTGTCCCCATAGGAGATACAACTTGCGGGACAGTATCCATACTTATGATTAAATTATCTGTACTATTATCAGGGTTGAAACATTGCATTGGAGAGCGCCATTTTTGTACGTCTAGAAGCAGAGTAACTGCAGACAATACACATTCTACATAGTATTCCAAGTTAGGTACCTTTACATCCAATCTAGTAGAGTGGGAACTATGTGGTAATAAAGTACACACATAACAATTACCTTTCATGCCACTTGTCTTTACTGTATAATTAGCCAATCTCCACCACATGTTTGTAGCATATGGGTGTGGCGGATCATCATGGTCTAACCATGAGTCATCTTCATCTATTAATCTAATTGCTTGTGCACCGGCCAGGATCAATACTAGATATATGACTGACATGTTGGACAATTTAGACCCAAATGTGTAACAGGGGAACCTTCAGAGGTGATCGGGAAGCTATTAATGGAGCAAAAGTTTGTCCAGGCCCTATGTTCAGCCCACAGGTGACCCCCTCGCCCACTAAAAGAGCGAGGATCTTCTGTCTGGCACAAGCCCTCTCACCAGTGCCCTGTCACACACTTTGGGCAGGCTTCTTAGGCCCTACAGTGTCAATTGGTAAAGCGTATGTTGATAGATGTTTCAGCCTGGATCCGTGAATCCACTGCGGTTGATGATCAGTTAGCACTCCAGTCCTGGTCACCGCGATGACTACAGCTGGACCCAAATATCTCGGTTCCCCACGGCGACTGGTTTCTGACCGAATTAGCACCTGTTGGCCTGGAACGAAATTATGGGTGGGCTTATCTGACGTATAGGGAGAGAAAGAGAAACATCAGCACAGAATTCAGTTTATCAATAAGGAAATCACGTAGTCATCCAGGATCACCTCCATGTCTCCTAAGGAAGAAACGCCTGCGCGACCTTTGACCCAAGGGGTCGGGAAAGGTCTACCCATTAAAATCTCAAATGGTGAGTATTTTGTCGATGGGGTCATTCTAATTTCTGCCAATACGCTGGTAACACATCTGGCCATTTCCTGCTTGTTTCCATACAGGCTTTCGTGATCTTATCTTTGATTGTTCGATGAGTTCGCTCCACTACACCCGATGATTGTGGGTGGTAGGGTATATTATAGTGCCAATCTATGGACAATGCTTTAGCCAATAGTTTAGTTACTTTTGATGTGAACAGTGTGCCGTTGTCACTTTCAATGGTCATAGGAATGCAAACGCGGAATTACTTCTTCCGACAGTATTTTCACTACCGTTTTGCATCCTCTTTGGCACATAAAATTTCAGGCCATTTTGAAAACCAATTATAGTTAACATGTATTTTAGATTTCCGACTGCTGGCATATGAGAAAAATCTATTTGAAGGCACTGAAAAGGCGCTTCTGGAAAAGGTAACGCGTCGTGTGGCGTTTTCCGGTGAGGGTTTGTTTTGGCGCATATTAAACACGAGTCTAAAATTAGTTTGACCATTTTAGCTGTATCCTGTATACAATACAGGCGATTAATCGCCTGTGTAACTTTAGATGCTATTGTGCGAAATACCGTGATAATGTCTTATCAATATCACCAAGGACAGTTTTGGTAATGCTATTCTACTGTTTGTATCTCTTATCAAACCGTTAGCATCTGGTACGCATCCATTTTCTGCCCAATGTTTCACGTCTCCCTGTGTGGGTTGACTTTGCAATATTTTCAAATCTATGTCAGGAACGCATGATACATGTACAAACATCATTGTTTCTACGTCCCTATTCTGCGCTCTCTGATATGGGTTAGGGTTAGATAAGGAGAGATAACAGAGTTGTCGATAGTAAGTGTAAAACTTCCACAATTACGCAGCTTTGATTTAGTACCTACTAATACAATTTCAGTCTTCGCACTATTAACTTTGAGAAAATTGCATGTAAACCATGATTTAATTTCAGAAAGACAAAGCAAAAGAGAGGAAGATGGCAATACTGAACTAGGCTTCGAAGATATATTGAGCTGGGTGTCATCTGCATAGCAGTGAAAATGTATATAAAATTTACGGAAAATCTGTCCTAGAGGCAATAAATACACAATAAACAGAAGAGGGCCCAAGACTGAGCCTTGAGGCACACCACTGGTTATCTGAGATATCCGCGATTTAATTTTTTTTATTTGAACAAACTGAGTCCGACCAGATAAATATGATTTAAACCAATCATATACCAGTGATCCCAATAGAAATCAATCTCTCCAATAAAATACTATGTGAGATAGTGTCGAAAGCTGCAGTTAAATCGAGAAGAATGAGTATTGATAAAAGTCCCGAATCTGCAGCCATTAACAAATCATTTGTGACTTTAATAAGCGCTGTCTCCGTGCTATGATATGGACGATAAGCAGACTGAAATTGCTCAAACAAGTTATTCTCCATTAAATGAGTATGTACCTGCTGAGCAACAATTTTTTCCAATAATTTAGAAAGAAATGGTAAATTAGATACGGGTCAAAAGTTTTCAGGGTCATTACTAGGGATGGGTACCGAAACTCGGTATTTAATCGGTCTCGGGGCTAAATTATAAAAGACCGGAGTATCGATAAGCTCTGACGTTAACGGTTCTGCTATCGGTACTGGAGAAATTAAGAAAACACACATACATTTATTATTGCTATATATATACACATTATCTTGCAAATTCTATCCCGCCAGAGTCACCAGCTGTTTTTATATGCAATAATATTCAAACTCTTGTCTATGATGCATTTTTGCTATTCCCAAATCAGAAGCGCGATCGCTCACGTGGATGAGTTCAGCACGCGCAACATAAGCCCTGTTTATGATAGAAGAGAGAACTAACAATTAAAACATGCTTACACTTTAGGCCTGTGGCTGTTATATTAAACTGAGTTTATTTAATGTTTTGTTTTAGCTTCTAAAGATTATAGCCGTGTTTCTTCTAACACAACTCCCTTCTCTTCACAGCGCGCGCATTCGTTTCCTCCTGACTAAAACTTAACATCAGAATCAGATCAATCGCCTGTCGATTGTTGTAAAATACCGTCTTTACAGTTACTAAATTGCTGGACATGTTTGATAATGAAATGTTGAAGTACAATCCACACGAGAGACGCTGTTCCTCAGGCTGAAGTGTGTGTGCGTGTGTGTGCGTGTGTGTGCAGGGGCGGGAAGGTGTTTTATGTAGGGGTGCTGTGGGGTAGTCAATTTCTGCATATAAATATTACGCCAAATAGAAACAGAAAATCGTGCTATAGCCTCACGCACTTTCATGAGATCGTGTTAGACAACAATTAGCTATTTTACAAATGGTAATAGGCTACAATGAATTCATAACAATGTTTTACATTCAAGTTACATTCAAGCTTAAAACCCTTAAAATGTATAGTGAAAAGTTTTTTTAAAAGCATCTGGAATGCAATAAAGTAATTTTAAAGCTGTTTTTAAAGCATTTGCTGCATGGATTAAAACGATAGGCCAATAAATAATTCACATCAGTCAGACAAAATTGCATTGCAACAAATCCTTTAAATTTCAAGGACAAAGATTTACATACTTTTTTTTTTATTGAATACAATTATAAAATAAAACGCAAAATTATAATCGGGCCTGTTTTAGGCTTTCCTTATTTTTATATTTTAGATGGTGAGGTGACGGGAAAAATGACTCGCCATTTCCTCATTGGAGAAATATATGCATCTTAACGGATTACATAGGCTAATGAAGAGTTTTGCTTTGCTTTGAATTATTTCGTTTTAAAGTAGTATTTTAAAGCTTTCTATAGATATATTTATCATATCTCTGAGCCAGTTTCGAGTTGCCGAGTTTCGGTTCATCATTGAAGCCTCTTGTTCAAAACCGGAAGAAAGTGCATTCTCTGTTTTTCCTATTTTATAAAAGCACAATGTTGATATTGTGAATGCACACAAATAAAAGTAGACCCTTTACAGTTCAAAATGATATATTACTCTTACCTTTATGAGAAAAAAAAAATCACACGGCGTATTTTAAGTTGTTTTACTGTAAGAAAAAATCCTCCATGTCCTGTAAAGCTCGCTTCAGCTTCCACTCTCCACACAAACTGTTGGATATTGCACATTTATATAGGTTAAACATTTAAACTAACACTGTGATATGCTTGAACTGTTTATAGGCCTATCTATCGATTTTATTTTAGTCAAGTCTTGATGATTTGATAAGGCTAAATTAATCAAACATAGGCGATCAACTCTGATGCTGGCCGCTTGGTCGTGCTTAAAAGAAAAAACATTTAACTAACAAAAATGCTCCCAAGGTTTTTCTAAATTAACTTTATGAAGAAAAAAAAAGCGAAACATCGCCTCTAATCACTTTTCCATTACATACAAAACTGAACTATTTTAGCTATAAGCTGTTTTGGGAGAAGGAAAGACTCATCGCTGAGAACAAAAAAAAAAAAGTACATCCATGATATTTCCATGTTCCGCTTTTAAGCCACAAACTACAAATTCTTCAACACAATCATAACATTCACAAACATAAAAGCAAGCATTGGCAGTGCTGCGTGCGTGATTTGACAGGATGCGCAACGTGCATCAAATAGCCCTGCATCAGTTTAATAACTTTGATAACTTTAATTCTTACAACTGTTAAATTAATGGGCAAATGGTAAATATGTCGAAGATCACATAGAAATAGATAGCAAAATAGCCAATGTAAACTAAATGTTATAAACATCGGAGCAACCATATACATTTTTAAATCAATCTTTATTATAACAAATTTAGCCTATATATTTTTTATTCACAACAGTTTACAGTTGCCCACAGAAAAAAGGCAGGGGTAGCACTCTCAGCACCCCTGTTCCCGCCCCTGTGTGTGTGTGTGTGTGTGTGTGTGAGTGTGTGTGTGTGTGTGTGTGTGAGTGCGTGTGTGAGTGTGTGTGTGTGTGTGTGCGTGTGCGTGTGTGCTTGAGCGCGCGTGTGTGTGTGTGTGTGTGTGCGTGCGCGGCGCGCTCCAAGCAAGGCGTCAAGCGATCAAATACACACACAATAAATGGTATATTTGTCAGTTTGTTTAACTTTGTTTCTTTGTTCATGTTCTTACTCTATCTTATCTTATGTATATAAAACACAAAAAAATGCCTGCACACTGCTGCATTTACAAATTGATGTTTTATATTTATTTAATGAAATATTTATTTAACATCTCAGAATATAAAGCCATGTTAATTAAGCTGCTAATCTATCATAGAAATATATATTTCATACATATGTGTGTGTATGTATGTATGTATGTATATATGTATATATATATATATATATATATATATATATATATATATAAATAACAAAAAGTACCGATAAGAATACCGTTAAAGCACCGGACCGATAAGCAGTATCGATAAGAGTAGTAGTACCGTTAAAACCTTAACGATACCCATCCCTAGTCATTACAATCCGCACCAGGTTTCTTAAGTATGGGAGTAATGGCCGCTACTTTGAAGGATGAAGGAATAGTACCAGTAATAAGAGAAGAATGTATAATTTGAGTTATCAAGAGTAATAAAGAAGGCAAACAAAACTTGACAAGATGTGTGGGAATAGGATCCAACTGACAGGTGGTAGATTTAGATTTTTGAACACATTCAGCTATTTAATTCGGCGTAGGCAAATAAAAAGTAGAAAAAGCAGTTAGAGTAGAAGCATCATAAAGAGAGAAGAATGAACCACATGCCCCAGTATTGGGTGTTCAATTCTTATGAATTGTTTCAATTTTATCACTAAAACAATTCATAAAAGCATCACATGTAGTATTAGAAAGCGAATGTAATGAGAAAGCATCTGGTGGTCGCAACATATTATTCATTGTAGAGAACAGTATTTTTGTGTTTCCACCACCAGAGTTTATCAAATTGGCATAATAATTTGTTTTAGCAGTAGTAAGGGCATCTTTGTAGTCTCTGATGTGGTGATCATACATTTCCTTGTGCACAGTTAAACCAGATCTAAAACACAGACAATTCAATATTCTTAATATTGCGAAATGTGATAGTACGGCTTAGAGCAATTTTTGATACAGTTAATTTGGCACTGAAAGACACAAGTTTATGATCAGATATAGACAAGTCACGTGAACTAAAATCAAAAGGTGTTATTCCAGTGCAGCAAAGAAGATCAAGTGTGTGACCTTTTGAATGAGTTGGAAAATCAATAAACTGTTTCAGTCCAAAACTATCCAAACATGATAAAAAGTATTTTGTATAAGTGACAGTAGCTTTATCAATATGAATATTAAAATCACCAACCATAATCACATTTGGAGAAACAGAACATAATAAAGTTAAAAAAGCAGAAAGTTCAGCTAAAAAGTTAGTATTAAATTTAGGTGGACGATAAACAGTTGTTATGATAGTGGGTACCGGTCCATTAACTTGTAGCACCATAGATTCAAAAGTAGCATAGGAAGGTGCAGCTATAGTAGAGACCTTCCACTTCTTATTGTAAAGCATTGCTAGGCCACCACCTCGACCCGAGACTCGGGGTTGACAAGCGTAAGCAAAACCTGGAGGAATGGACTGATTCAGCTGAGAAAAATCATTGTGTTGCTGCCATGTCTCAGTCAAACAGAAGAAATCAAACTTACAATCCTTCAGTAGATCCCAAACCAACGGTGCTTTGTTGTTAATTGAACGAATGTTAAGTAATCCAAATGTAAAAACGTTCGTTGTAGATTCGGTGATTGTTGACTTGCCTAGATGGGCTAGCACAGAGTGATCCGCAGTGCGGTCCAATTTCCTTGTCGAACGCGAAGATGATGACCAGAAAGACTTTATAGAGTTTGAGTCAACATAATTGTAATTCCGTCTTGATCCGCGATGAATATATTTGCGACGAGGCTTAGAAATGTCAGTGTAGAAATTAAGATCCGGTGGAGACAGATAGCGATTGAAACGAAACTGTAGAAGTTCTACGGCACTGTATTGAAGTACCGACACAGCAGGCTGAAATATTGTAAGTAAGATCATCCAGTTCAAGATGCTCCATGGGACCATCGCGTAAAGCCTCATTTTTCCGATCTTAAACAGCCGGAAATAACACGGAGAGCAACCAAACACTCCGTGTAACAACAGAGTTTAAAAGAGTCGGACTCCGATTTCTCCGAATATAGTGCTTATTGTTTTGAAAACATAAGCCAGACCGTTGCAGCATCAAAAACAACTCAATAAAGATTAAAACAATTAAAACAATAAACACCCGGGAACAGCGGCGGCTAAGACGCGCCAGCGTTCGCCCCCGGAAATTATTATTTATTAATATCTTAACTATTTACTTGTGATTCTAGAATTTTAGGATATACTATAATAAAATACTTTTTTGGTTTAGGCTCAGTTTAGGCTTTGTAAAATTAATATTTTAGACTTGCTTATAATATTAATTGTTCAAATCCTAAACTGAGTATAAAAATGAATCATAATAATAATAATTGAATTAAATGGAAACAAAATATTTAAAAAAATATATAAAAATGTAAATATTTAAAAAATGAATAATAATAATTTAATAGAAACGAAATATTGAACAATATTTCGTTTCTATTAAATTATTATTATTCATTTTTTCTAAAACAATTATTTAAAAGTAAAAGGACAGTATTTATTCATATTTTGTATTAATAATTATAATTATTAATAATTCTACATTATGTACATTATACTGTTATGCCCTGTACATGCTGATTTACATTCGTTGGCTTATGCGCCGATTTATGTTTCTGCGGTGCATGCCCACAATTATGGCAACAATAAATTCAGGAGAGAAGATAATTTTTGAGGCACGCATGTAATGTATGAATGATAGAGAGCGCGTGCGTTTCTGTGCGAGAGAATGAATGGAAAGAGATTTGCGCTCGTGCACTTGATGCGCTCGCGCGGGTTATAATGCGCTCGTGCACTTGATGCGCTCGCGCAGGCTATAATGCGCTCGTGCACTTGATGCGCTCCGCGGGCTATAATGCGCTCTTGCACTTGATGCGCTCGCGCAGGTTATAATGCGCTCTGGGCACCTGATGCGCTCGCGCAGGCTATAATGCGCTCGTTCACTTGATGCGCGGGCTATAATGCGCTCTGGGCATTTGTCATTAAAATAACTCCACAGAAAAAGCTGAAGTCGTGTCTGAAAGCTTCCATCGGTTTGTTAATTGGTTAAATGAATGGAGAACACATCGTGTTATTACGTCACTTGATGAGGTCCGCTTTATGTCATCAACCGAACACCCCTCCCTAATCCTAACCACTGCGTATCGTATGCACACTAAAGTCAATAGAAACAGAAACTAGTGGTATTGATATGCACTTTCATAATGGACGATATAAAGTATAGTTATATATATATATATATATATATATTTAATAGTTTTATAGTTTGACGCCCCGGTCTTAAAGGATTAAAAGTACTGATTGATGAATGATGATATATTTAGCACTTTTATATATTATATAATACATGTCATACACTGATTGATACTGATAATAAACAAAGTAACCCTTGAAATGTATTTCTAAACATCAAAATCAATCCAAGACGAATTGTATTTCGGTTCACAACACCACTAAATCAATAATCACATTATATTTATTTTCATGGACGCTTTCCGAACACTGCTGCACGAAGATTCGAATCTTTAATATGACTCTTTGAATCGAACTGATTCAAACGCGAGTCAAACCGGCCAGGTCACGTGATGTTTAGCTTTAACTGATCTCAGGTTAGTTTTAAAGAATGCGCGTGTGTGTGTGTGTGTATGTGCGTGTGCGTGTGCGTGCAGAAATTATAATGTACAGCAAATCAAAAAAGTTTGACTAAATCTGACTAAAATATATATTTTTTGAGATATCCTCAAATTTAGATATTTTTGAGTTCAGCATGTTTTATAAAACATATATTTGATATAAAAATGTGCTCATAAATCATTTTCATAAACTTAAACCTCTATTAAAAAAATCCACAAACACACACACACGTGCACTCGCGCGCGCACACGCACACACACACACACACACACACACACACACACACACAAATTAATGAAATATGATCGACATAAGCTTACAAAATAAATTCTTTAAATCCGGGAAAAAAATATTCATCTCGTGACAATAATTCGCCTTTTCCAACATAACTTTTGACTTGAAGGCAGCAATATTTCTAAAAAATATATTTTTTACTTTGTCTTGTTTTCTTGCATAAATATAATACATTTAAAAACTTGAAGTAAAATAGTTTAAGATATTAATTCTTGTTCTCTGAAAAAAAAAAAAAATGATGTAGTTTGTTTTTGCTTAAAACAAGCAAAAATATCTGCCAATGTGGCAAAAATATAAATAATTATGATAATTTGAGGCCGTTAGCAGATATTTTTGCTCATTTTAATAACAGACGCAGTTTTTAATGCACCTGTCAAATTTAAGATTGTATGCTTTTTGGTTTTTCATAAAGTGTTTTCTTCAGACTAGTGGAAAGAAAACATCCTAAGTGTTACTTTTATATCATTTAATCTATTTGTGTCAATAAATCTCAATTAAAATACATAAGAGTTTATGCATAAATCTGCACTTACACATGCTAAACTTTACATTTTTATTCCTATACTGTATTTATAATGTTTTACAGAGGGATTCGTTCATGCATCATTTGTTTGATTAATTATAATGTATATAATTTATAAATATGATCATCATCATCATGTGAGAAGCCGCCGTTATAGACATGGTTTATCATATGAATACGCAATTTACACGGCGGAAAATTATATTATAAGCAAGTCTAAAATATTAATTTTAAAATATTTAGTTTTTATTAAATTACATTATTATTAATCATTTTATACTCAATTAAAACTGAAAATTAATATTACAAACAAGTCTACAATATTAATTGTTCAATATTTCGTTTCTATTAAATTATTATTATTATTATTTTCTAAAACAATTATTTAAAAGTAAAAGGACAGTATTTATTAATATTTTGTATTAATAATTATAATTATGAATAGTTATACATTATGTACATTATACTGTTACGCCGTGTAAATGCTGATTTACATTCGTTGGCATATGATTTATGTTTCTGCGTGCATGCCCACAATTATGGCAACAATAAATTCAGGAGAGAAGATCATTAATACTCAAAATGGCGCTCAGAGCTTACAAATCTCTGAACTAATTGCACTTTTAAACATGTTAATCAGAACACAATCGATATAGAAATGCCATTTGCACACTCTTAAAACATAATTTACCATCAACTCGTACTATATTAACAAAGAATTAAAATAAATACCTGAAAAAGGGAGGAGATTAAAACACATTCACTCCACGATGTTTCTCCACCGCAAACTTTGTGTAATGGAGAAATACCACGAGCTCTCCCCCTAGTGTTCAACAAGCAGGGGCCCGGGAAGGTGTTTTATGTAGGGGGTGCTGTGGGGGGGTGGGGGGGAGTCCATTTCTGCGTATAAATATTACGCCAAATAGAAACAGAAAATCGTGCTATAGCCTACGCACTTTCATGAGATCGTGTTGGACAACAATTAGCTATTTTACAAATGGGAATAGGCTACAATGAATTCATAACAATGTTTTACATTCAAGCTACATTCAAGCTTAAAAACCCTTAAAATGTATAGTGAAAAGTTATTTTAAAAGCATCTGGAATGCAATAAAGTAATTTTAAAGCTGTTTTTAAAGCATTTGCTGCATGAATTAAAAAGATAGGCCAATAAATAATTCGCATATGCCTATCAGTCTCTGTCAGCAAATCCTTTAATTTTCAAGGACAAAGATTTACATACTTTTTTTTTATTATTGAATACAATTATAAAATAAAACGCAAATTATAATCGGGCCTGTTTTAGGCTTTCCCTTATTTTTATATTTTAGATGGTGAGGTGACGGGAAAAATGACTCGCCATCTCCTCATTGGACATGCAGAGAGAAATATATGCATCTTAACAGATTACATAGGCTAATGAAGAGTTTTTGCTTTGCTTTGAATTATTTCGTTTTAAAGTAGTATTTTAAAGCTTTCTATAGATATATTTATCATATCTCTGAGCCAGTTTCGAGTTGCCGAGTTTCGGTTCATCATTGAAGCGCTCTTGTTCAAAACCGGCAGAAAGTGCATTCTCTGTTTTCCTATTTTATAAAAGCACAATGTTGATATTGTGAATGCACACAAATAAAAGTAAACCATTTACAGTTCCAAATGATATATTACTCTTACCTTTATGAGAGAAAAAAAATCACACAGTATTTTAAGTTGTTTTTACTGTAAGAAAAAAGCCTCCATGTCCTGTAAAGTTCGTTTCAGCTTCCACTCTCCACACAAACTGTTGGATATTGCACATTTATATAGGTTAAACATTTAAACTAACACTGTGATATGCTTGAACTGTTTATAGGCCTATCTATCGATTTTATTTTAGTCAAGTCGTGATGATTTGATAAGGCTAAATTAATAAAACATAGGCAATCAACTCTGATGCTGGCCGCTTGGTCGTTGCTTAAAAGAAAAAAAATAAATGTAACGAACAAAAAATGCTCCCAAGATTTTTCTAAATTAACTTTATGAAGAAAAAAAAACGAAACATAGTCTAATCACTTTTCCATTACATACAAAACTGAACTATTTTAATAGGTAGCTATAAGCTGTTTTGGGAGAAGGGAAAGACTCATATCGCTGAGAACAAAAAAAAAAAAAATGTCTTCCAGTACATCCATGATATTTCCATGTTCCGCTTTTAAGCCACAACCTACAGATCCCACAACGCAAACAAACATTCACAAACATAAAAGCAAGCATTGGCAGTGCTGCGTGCGTGATTTGGCAGGATGTGCGCAACGCACGCAACAAATACCCCTGCATCAGTTTAATAACTTTGATAACTTTCATTCGTACAACTGTTAAATTAATGGGCAAATGGTAAATATGTCGAAGATCACATAGAAGTAGATAGCAAAATAGCCAATGTAAACTAAATGTTATAAACATCGGAGCAACCATAGAAATGTTTAAATTAATCTGTATTATCACAAATTTCTCTTAAGTTACGCAACTATTCACACTTCATTCAAAACTATTTTTTTACACGTTTAAAAAGTAAACATAATTTCATTGTTCTCGTACACAATACCTCATTAAGCAGATGGACTATAAGAACGCTAGTTTTACTCTACGGCCGATTCAATGCAAGTGACAGATACAGCAACGACTGGCTAAACCAGGCCAACCACTAAAGCAGACTTAACGGAATGGGCCACATTCTGCAAACCCCTCTGCTGTTTTTAAGATTATGATGATAACACATAATATCACAAATAACAACCAGAAAGACTAATAAATATAATACAAATATTCTGCATGGCAGTAACAGTAGTTAACAAGCACACGGTGTCATATATGCGAAATAACAGTCAGCATTTAACCTTATGAAGACTTTGGAACTCCAAACGTGGAGTTTCTCCCTCACGAGGTCCTGAACATTAACGCGATCCAAAATTTCTCTGTGGACATGTAGTAATGCCATATGAGTCAATCTCTTCTGAGTGACAGATTTACGGAGTCAAGTTTTCAGACGGCGAAGCGCGGAGAAGGATCTCTCGGAGGAAGCAGTAGACACGGGTAAAGAAAAAAACAGGGGGTGCTGCAGCACCCTCAGCACCCCCTGTTCCTGCGCCCCTGTATAAATATAATGCATTCTCATAGTAGTTTAAATTAAAATCCTTAGTTTTGGCATAATTATGTTTATCCATTACAATTCACTGTCAACATTGAAAGCAGGTCTTTACACATTTTGCCATGCTTCGTGGTGGTGTCATTTTAAATCCTTAAACTGTAGTAATTTAAGCATATTTCTGGATATTACATTTTACAATTACAATTCTTCTACAGTAGCCTACCAAGGAACATTAAAGTGAGATGCAATTGCGAAGAGAGAAAATGGCGAAAATCAAACGAGCCGTCGGACCTGAGTATGTATCAATCGTTTCTTTCATCTTTCTCTGCTGAAGTCCACACTGCCAAATCGTCACATTTCCATAACAAGATCAACAATGCTCCAGATATGCGTAATCTCTTTAGAACATTTAATTCTCTCCTCTGTCCCCCTCCACCACGTCTATAACAGCTGATCCACTCATACCCCCAACCAACTAGATCCACTGCTCAAACTCCCATCTTCTCCTTCTGTCCCCTCACTGAGGCGGAAGTATCCAAACTTCTCCTCTCCAGCCATCCTACAACATGTCCTCTAGACCCTATCCCCTCACACCTTCTACAAGCAATCTCTCCCGCACTCTTACCAGCACTCACACACATTATCAACACATCTCTCCTCACAGGCATCTTCCCCACTGCATTCAAGCAGGCTCGAGTAACCCCACTGCTCAAAAAACCTACATTAAACACTTCTCTTTTAGAAAACTACAGACCTGTCTCTCTCCTTCCATTCATAGCCAAAACACTCGAACGAGTTGTCTTTAACCAGGTCTCATTGTTTCTTTCACAGAACAACAAACTGGACGCTAAACAGTCAGGTTTCAGGAGTGGCCATTCAACGGAGACTGCGCTACTATCGGTCACTGAAGCCCTGCGAATTGCAAAAGCCGATTCCAAATCATCAGTCCTCATTCTGCTGGATCTGTCTGCCGCTTTTGACACTGTCAATCATCAGATCCTCCTGTCCACCCTCTCATCACAGGACATCACTGGAATTCCACTTTGCTGGTTTGAATCCTATCTCACTGGTCGGTCTTTCAGGGTGGCCTGGGGAGGGGAGGTATCCAAAGCAAATCAATTGGTCACCGGGGTTCCCCAGGGCTCGGTTCTTGGACCCCTCCTCTTCTCCACATACACTACATCACTGGCTCCCATCATACAGGCACATGGCTTCTCCTACCATTTCTATGCTGATGACACACAGCTCTATCTCTCATTTCGACCAGATGATCCAACGGTAGCTGCACGGATGCACTCAGGCTGCCTGGCGGACATCTCGGCATGGATAAAAGAACATCATCTACAGCTCAACCTGGCAAAGACTGAGCTTCTTTTCTTCCCTGCAACTCCAACTCTACAGCATGATTTCACGATTCAGTTAGGTTCATCAACAATTACCCCATCAGCTTCGGTCAGAAATCTTGGTGTAATCTTCGATGACCAGCTGAAAAAAACCCACTTTCTATGAAGCCCATATTTATAATACATTATAAGGGAATTCTTAAGGCATTATAATGAATGCATTATGTATTATAAAAAACCTTATCATATGTTATATTGTCATATAAATAATCATAACAATTATAATGCTTACGCATTTGTGCTTATAACTTTTAAGATTATGATTATTTATAACACAATGAAAACATATTAAATCTACTTTAACATTGATAATGGGAATATATATCTTGAGATTATTTAAGATCTGCACAGTATCATATACAGTACATCTTGTAAGTGGTTAGGTGTGGAGTGTTATTTGTTCCCTTTGAGGATAATTTTGATGTGAGCTAGTGAATAATTTCAACTGAAAAAATGCAATGTTTATATGTTAGGTTACATTTTATTTTGATGTCCCCTTAGTCTATTGACTGTAAGCAACTTTGCAACTACATGTCAACTAACTCTCATTAGAGTATTAGTAGGCTTAGGTTAAGGTCGGGGGTAGAATGTTGACGTATTTGCAAAGTTACTTACAGTCAGTTTGTCTGGTGGGAACCATCAAAATAAAGTGTTGACATATATTTAGAAGACATAATAATAATACTCCAATGACTGCTAGTTGACACGTAGTTGCAGAGCCACTTAACAAGAGTTGTCTAAAGGGTAAATCAAAATAATCTAACTGATATTAACATAAAATAATCATTCAAAGCAATCTGATATGATAGCTGTTTGAGAGAAAACGATTATTATTACTATACTTATAAGTGGTCATTGATGGCTTTAAGTAAAGTAGCATAAGAAAAATGGCAAGTTATGAGAATTTTAATACATTATAACTGATAAATTTAATCCATTGTAACTTAAGTGGATGCAACGTGTTCACGGTGTCTTATAAATCATCATACTTTTAAAATATATAACCGCTAATAAGTAAATATTATAATACATTAAAACTGTTCTTATGAATATTCATAAGATTATATAACGTATTATAAATGTTTTTAGAATGCATTATGTATTCATTACAATGCCTTAAAATGCCCTTCATAGAAAGTGTTACCAAAATAATAATGCCATGTAATTAAATGACCTGCTTATGGTCTTCAGTATTCATAACCTGGAGAGCAAATTAGTTGTTTCTAGGAAAAAAAGATATTGTCAAGCGCATTACATTAGTAAGCTGTGTGTGGTACTAAGAAAACTTTGTACAAATGCTATCCAAAAAAATTCACTTTTCACAACTTGTAATACTTTTTACAAAACAAAACAAACATAAATTGTACATCACGCTAACCTCTTCCACTCATCTAACGACGGATCGCAAAAAACTCGCCCAATACTGCCACCAGGAGCGTGATTCAATACAACCCACATTACATTAAACAAACCAAACACTAAAAGAAATGCTGCTCGAGTCCGCAAACACAGACACAAAACACCAACATCACCGTTTAACTGTGAACAAACGAGGCACACATCATTTTAAATACATACAACTAATATACATCAAACTAAAACAGTCTCGGGATATCTTATATCCCGTATGTTATGTGTGTTTACACTTTGAAGCATGTGCTTGAGTTCAATTCAATGCAACATTACCCATCAATAGAGAGCTGATCGTGTTTATTTACCGATCTAGTAGATCCACGTTTCTCTGCTGGACAAAGCTTTGACGAGATCATAGATTAGTTCAAAAGAAATGTAGAAAGATTGTACTCCGAGTCCTGTCCTGTGAAGAGTGCGACTAACGTTATCCTCCTGGTGTTCATTTAATCTATAGATGCTGAGACACTCATTGACCACAAGAGGGAGCCGATGGTCAGCTCTTTGTCTGGCTTATACACATTTAAGGGCGTAAATAGGGACTTTGGCTTGAGTATGAAGAAGTTAAAACATGAAAGAAAGAAAGAAACTATGTTGACCATGTTGTCAGTATAATATATGACTCGTAGGTAGAAACTGAAGTGCGGGGTTCATCCGCTCCGCGAGGCGGCGTAAGCGGCTTCACGGTCAGCGTGACTCCTTCAGACGATAACTGGACAACAGTGGCTCAAACTACAACACATTCAGACTGTTTTAATGCCATACAAATACAGATCCTGCTGATGACGGCTCGGTTACAGACTCTCAACAGCACATATTACAACGTGTTAGCAAAGAAACTGCGATAAACTTCGGGAAGCAAGTGAACGCGACACATTGGTAAGTAACTTTCTGCATACAGTGCATTTGAATTGTAATATTACTATCGCGCATTGCACAGCAGTGTGTGTTTGTTTTTAAATAGAGCCTCTAACACTAGAACTGTCTATTCTATTTGTATTCTATCAACTCGTTTTCTTGTTAAGTATTTATTTATTTGATGTGTCATTCTGATATGCATTAGCTGGGCTCATCTGTCAGTAATTCATAAGATTGGATGTGTTTTCAGGCCTTCGTGGATTTTCATTGAGTTTATGATGGATTTATAAAGTATAAAAAGTGCTTGTTATTTGATTTCGTATAACGGCAGTCACATTTTCTTTGAAGGCTTTGTTTACATGCTCTCTTGCTGAACTCTTGTCAAACTTTTAGAATAATCAGTATTTGTTGCATTATCTTTATTAATTGCACATGAATAATGATATTGAATATTATGATTTTGTTAAGATTCTACACATCACTTATGTGTTTGCTGCAACCTAAGCCTTAGGAGGTTATACTTATTATTTAGTAATGTGTGTTTCAATGAAGACTGAATATCATATACATCATGTTTTATTTGTCTGTTTAACCTGTAGATTAAAGCATGTTTTTGGACTACACATCTACCCAACAGAAGCAGAGTTCAAGGTAATGTTTATGTCCATGTCCATGTATTTAGGTTTTTTATAGTATTAGTATTAAGGGGTTTTCTTATAATGATAGCCCTCACATACACTCTAAGGCCAAATGAACGTGGACACTTTATTGTAATTAATGGGTTTCCTATTCTAGTCATTTCTTAATGCTGTTGCAAAAATCTTGAAAGCACACATCTCTATAATGTTATTCTATACTACTATGCTTTCTATAATGTAACGCAATCAATAACAATAGCAAGCTGTAAGATCCAAACCTATTTATTTTCTGTATGTTTTTGGTCATATACAATATTTTGTTTTGATATATATAAATAAATGGGTTTCTAAAAGAGTATTTTTACTGTGAAATGTGTAATTAGTGGTATATATTGGCTATAAACCTTTCTTTTAGTGTTGAAATTGTTTACAATTATAAATATATACAATTAAATGTAGTCACAAGGTTTTAATTCATATTTTAATGATCAGTAATTGAGAAATATGTATTTTTGTAATTATAATCATAATCTTTTTTTTATTATTGCATCTGTGAGTCTGTCGTTAAGTATTGTCAACGTACATCTCTTAGTGTGAGCTGGTCGTGGTTGAGTGGTTAGTACACAGGCCTCGGCGAGGGAGGTTGGGGTTCAAGCCTGCTGGAGATCAGTGTGAGATTTAGTGATTTTTTGCCAAAAAAAGCCTAAAATTCAAAAAATAAAATAAAATTTTTCTCGTCTTTCTCTCTTCAGGTATCTCTCAGCCTGGTCTGCTCCGCCTCCATCTCTCCCTTCCAGGTATGTCTTTCGCTCACCGCCCCAGTTTTGTGCCTCTCAGGTCTCTGTCGGTTGCCAGCCGACTCAGTTTGGTTTCGCCCCAGGTATTGTGTCATCCAGACCACAGTCGGTTGCCAGCCGACTCTCTTTGATTTCGCCTCCCTGCCAGACCACTGTCGGTTGCCAGCCGACATTTTCTTGCTTTCGCCCCTTTTCTCGTGCCATCCTGGCACTGTCGGTTGCCAGTCGACTTTCTTTGGTTACGCCCCAGGTATTGTGCCATCCAGGCCACAGTCGGTTGCCAGCCGACTGTGCTGAGGTGGGATTTGAACCCTTGCCTCTACCGTAATCTTGTCCGCAACCAACGTGTGTCTAGCCACTAGTGCCATCGTGGCTTTCACGCTGAGTGTTGACATTCGGGGCACTTTGTTCAGAATATTTTAGGTTACAGCAATTAAATGTCAGCAATGGGTGGATTCGAACCCAGGTCGCCAAGATGATAACCCAACACCGTATGACCTAAGCCACGAAGTCTGGTGACTTAACTGGTGTTTTTGGAGGGATTTTATAATGAGCTTTTTTTTGTAAGATAAAAATCAAGCAATTGTGGGATTTGAACTTGTGCTTCTGTTGCACACTCATTTCACAGAGCATGTGTTTAACCACTTGTACCACTGTGGCTTTCACGCTGAGTGTTGACATTTGGGGCACATTGTTCATAATATTTGAGGTTACAGAAATTAAATGTCAGCAATGAGTGGATTCGAACCCAGTTCGCCTAGATTAAAACCCAACACATTATGACCTGAGCCACGAAGTCTGGTGACTTAACTGGTGTTTTTGGATGGATTTTATTGATAGCTTTTCTTTGTAAGATATAAAATATAAACAGTTGAGGGATTTGAACTTGTGTCTCTGTTGCATACTCTTTTCACAGAGCATGTGTTTAACCACTTGTACCACTGTGGCTGTCATGCTGAGTGGTGGCATTTGGGGCAGTTTGTTGAAATGGGAATTAAACAAAACTGATACATAAGCAAAAGCGGGATTTGAACTCAGGCTTCCATGATTGTAAAGCAATGCATTACCAACCGAGCCACTGAGTCTGGAGGACTAGAAGTTGTTTTAGATCTCAGTATGATAAAAAGAAAAAGAGCAACCATCATCTTGGGATTTGATCTCAGACTTTCTTGCATCAAAAGTAATTTGCTTACCACTGAGCAACAGTGGTTTGGAGTGTTCAAGGGGTATTTTTCTTAGCATGATTGTATAAAGTAGTCATATAATTTAAAAGTTGTGGGATTAAAACCAGATTGAAAGTCAAACAATTATCCCTTGCAGTGTATTTGACAATGCATTATTATATGAAGTTAAATAAATAAATAAATACATAAAAACTGTGGGATTTGAACCCAGGCTTTCACATTCAAAGGCAAATGATTATCCTCTGCGCCACAGAGGTTTCACTGTTTAAACTGAGAATTTAGATGAAACATAAGCATTAGCGGGATTTGACCTCAGGATTCTATAATTAATCAGTGCAACGCTTACCACCTGAGCCACTGCAGCTGGAGAGTTGGGTTGGGTTTTAGAAAGTGTATAGTGAGATCTCAGTTTTATGAGAAGAAAAAGCATCCTTGGTTTTGACCCCAGGCTTTCTCGCATCGAAGGTAAGTGTTTTACCACTGTGCTACGCTGGCTTAGAGGGTGAAGGTGGTATTGTTTTAAAATAATTGTAAAAAGTAGTCATACAATTTAAAAGTTTTTTAGGTTTACCTCCTAAGTGCAATTTTTTATGTTGAAAGTCAAACAATTATCCTTTAAAAAGTATTGTTTTTAGACAGTGTTTTATTGAGAGCCTTGTATTAATATATAACACTAACAATCATTGTGGGGTTCAAATCAAGCCTTTCATGAATGAAAGCCAAAAACGTGCCACTGAGCCAGAAGGGGCACACGATAGTGAGGTGATTCTATTTTTTTAGTATGATAGTAGAAATGTAATCATATAATTTAATGTGGAAATTTAAACCAAGGTTTTCAGGTTAAAAGGCAAACAATATTTTTTTTTGTCACAGAGTTTGTTTTGAAGCAAACATACAATCAACAGTGTCTTTAGAATTAAGTTTTTTTTGCCAAATATATATATATATTTTTTACTTTTTTCTAAGAATTTTTTATACAATATTATCTGAGATAAAAAGGTAATGTTTCATCAAGCAGTTGCTCACTAAAACAGATTATCAAATTTGACTTAAAATGCTAATATTTGATCATATAAATAATAATATCCATAGTTATGTTCGGACATTTCTACATTTAAGATCATCCACATAAAGTTAACATCGGGTTGTACTCAAAACAGTTCTACAGCCCTTATCTTACAAAACACATATTCAACTATACTTCATATATCTCACAGCTCTATAATGGTTCTAATATTTAAGGTGAAATGAAATAATCAGTTCATATTTGCTGGATAGGTGATCCTGACTACAAACCACAATGATGGTGACACTCAGAAGTACATCATTAAGGGTGTCAAATTCACTCGAAAATGTCATCAAATCACATGTAACACAACAAATAAAAACATTAAGTGCAAATAATGCAATAAACAGTAAAAAACGTCACTCATTTACATGTTTTATTCATGTTGCAGTGCATGCTGGGAAATATCCAAAACTGAGCAACACAAAAATATTTTTATTTTTTTATACAATTTTTTAATCCTCTATAAAACAAAACAAACCCTGCAAATTAATAAAAAATACATTATACAGACACGTCATATTTATTGGTATTTGATGATTTGTTGATGGCATTTCAAAGATTGTATTTTAAATCAAATATTTGCAGTGGGTTTGTAAAAGCTTTTTTAAGTCATGTTTTGGTCAGTTTTTCTTGCATGTACAGCTTTGACCAGCAGGCATCACCAGTGACTGTGTTCTGAGCTTCGAAACAGTCGAGAGTCTTTGTGAACAATGTTGTTTCAGTCGATTCAAAGCTTTGAGAAGCTCCAGTCTCTCTGTGTCTCCTGCTGTTATCTTATAATCATGCACGTGCACTTTTTGTCCACATGGGGGATTGATTTCATGCATTTGCCAGTTAGATTCATCAACACAAACATTTCAGTGTTTAGCCATTAATTTATCAGCTATCATTTTGAAACAGGATCTTTGCTGTAAATGCACGAGTGATCAATCCCTCTGACCGGCCTGTAGATCATCCCCATAACCAACCAAACACTAAAATAAATAAAATCACGTTTGATGACCCCTGATCTAGATGAAAGCACAACGCTTCATATACACTGCACCACTACACCTGTCGAGTTGTTGAATGCTTTGGTTGGTGTTGTGTTGAGTGATTTGTTGTAAAGGATGACAGACTTAAGCAACAGTGAGATTTGAACCAAAACTTTCATGTATGAAAGGCAAATACGTAATTGCTTTAATATAATCAATAGTGGGATTTCAACTCAGTTACAAGCATTGATTTATGTAAAGAAAAATGCTTTACCAGTAGCCAGATTATACTTCCATGCTTCCCGTCACTACTTGTATGTAAAAGATGAAGTTGACACATTACATGACTTACAGTATAAACATTTCTGCTAAATAATTGTCTGTCACACCTGAATTATTTAAAACTAAGAATTATACCTTTTGTTTTTCTCTGACAGACAGAAGACGACAATCTCCAACGCTCAGAGTTAGAGAAGATCAATCCAAACGGTAAGAACCTCATGTTTGTACAGATTCTGTTTAGCCGAATCAACAACCCCAGTTTAGGTGACTTGCTCAAGTTCAACCAGACATTAATAATCAACCAGACATTAATAATCAACCAGACATTAATAATCAACCAGTCAACATCAGAACGCAACATACAGAAATAGGGTCTGTCCCAAAACCAACACATACAATCTCTGCACTTGAGCATTTGTCTAATCACATGATGTATTTCCTGTATGTGGACACATGGGGATGTAAAAGGTATGTACTTTTTTCTCTCTCTTGTTTTTTTTTCACAGGGCCTTATTTACACATTTTGATTTGAACTTTATAATTCATTTTTAAATGTCAGCTCAATAGTCACTATATAACAGACTACACAATTTAGTGATTGTGATGCTTCTAATTAAGTGATAAAAAGCAGCTACCACATTAAATATTAATATTTAAATAATTTTACGCAAACTGTTTTTCTTGACATCTCTTGATTTGGATGAGTTATACTTAACCTTAAACTGCTCTGATGCAGTATTAGAGATGTGGATGTAGTGTTCATTAAGGACAATGAGCTTCAAGTGGCCAGGAACACAAGTGTGGGAATTGGGACAGACCCATAAACAGAAGTTAAGACTTGGTGAAGAACCACCTTCCTCCTCCTCCTCCTCCTCCAGATGACACACTCATCCTCATGTGTGGACCTTCTCCTATGATTCGGTTTGCCTGCAAACCTGTATTTCTTGATTCTGGTCCAGGACTGCACATTTTGCATGGATTGTCTCCCTTGTCTAAAGTGTGTAATGATTCAAAACGTTAACACATTTTCAGAGAGCTACATGAACTGATCCGAGTCTATTGGAGTTGATTCCATACACGCTGTATTCAGTGAGTAAAAACAAACCTATATGCCCTGTTTAATGCAAGACAAATAATTTCGTTCTCTATTGTTTTACCTGATCACACTGATACCACAAACCACTCTGTCCAGATACTCCTCTAGGTGAATATCTGATCTATAGATATGAACACCATTAGACAGCATTATATCAGTCATTATTTTACAGATTATAATGTAAACATTTATTTTAAGACGGCCTTTAAAACAATTTGTTCAAATTTGTCCTGTCTTCCAATCAAGCTTTATTATAAAAGCTCGAGTTTGTAAACAACGACACATTGAAATCATTAACTGTGACATAATATAAATTAGTTTAAATCAATCAAAACAAACACATCTACTTCACTGAACTAACAGAGTCTCTGGGAATCGTTTGTTGTATATTTGATGTGTGATAGACTGTGAACATGTGCTTTTGACATCAATACAACACTTCATCAGTTGAGAGCTGATCCGGTTCATTTATCTAAACTGGTAGAGACCTTGACAAAATCATATTTATTGTAAAATATATAAGTTTAAACCTTAGAGCTCGTCTTCTACTACACTAGAAACTGGAGTCCAATTTTCCATCCCCGCCACTAGACGGCGTAAGCGGCTTTACGGTCAGTTTGACAACATGACTTGTTCAAACACGTGCAGACCATAGACAGAATATACGTAGACGCCTCATAGACTGACGCTGCCTATTGGAGCTGACGTATCAGCGCGGCCGCCATCTTGGATGGGTCCCAAAGCGCCCCCCCCTGCATTTTTTTCTACTGAGGACGGTGTATCCCCAACTACAATAATCATTACTCCCCGAATTTTTACCGGATTTTCACACGGTTTGGTTTGTTACAAATGGCAGAGATTTAGTTATGATACAGGACGCTGTCACACATTGAAAAATACGTGCTTTCATGCTAAAAGACTTTGTATTTTGCTCTTTAACAAAGACATGTGGTAGGCTAGGGCATATTGATAAATATAGAAATTAATTTTATATTTTAATAAAGAAACAAGTTTGATTGTTTATTTGAATTTATTTCTCTCTTTCACACACACTCTCTCACTCACACACGCTCTCACTCACACGGGCAGTCGTTGGCAGAGAGGGCAGTCGTTGGCCTAATGGATAGAGCGTTGGACTTGAAACCAGAGGTAACCCAAGGTTGTGGGTTCGAATCCCAGCTCCGACAGGAAGTCCACAACTGCTCCCCGGGCACTGCACAGTCGGCTGCCCACTGCTCCAAGTGTGTACACTTGGATGGGTTAAAGAGAACACATTTCACTCCTGTTATAGTCCTCATTATACTCTGTATAATTGTGTATGTGACAAATGCTCATCCATCGCACTCACACACTCTCTCATTTACATTTAGCAGACGCTTTTATCCAAAGCGACTTACAATTGGGAGTACATAAAGCGATTAATCTTGAAGAGGCAAACATACAGAGGAAGTGCCAATAACACCAAGTCTCAAGCATTGTTCAAATAAGTACATGCTAGCAAGGGAAGGAGAGAAAGATGAAAAAGTGAAAGTTCAATTATTATTATTATTTTTTTTTTATGTAGTCAACTAGAGTTGAAAGAGATGAGTTTTCAGTTGTTGCTTGAAAATTGACAGGGAACCCGTATTTCGGATGGGGGTGGGAAGATCATTCCACTGGCCAGGAACGGTGAACGAGAATGTTCTGGAGAGTGATTTTGAGCCTCTCTGTGATGGTACCATGAGGCGTCGCTCACTAGCAGATCTCAGACTTCCGGAGGGGATGTAGATTTGTAATAGTGAGTGGAAGTAGGAGGGTGCTGAGCCCTGTGGTTGTTCTATATGCAAGCATCAGTGTCTTGAACTGGATGCGAGCTGGAACTGGTAGCCAGTGCAAGGAGACAAAGAGAGGTGTAACATGGGCTCTTTTGGGCTCGTTGAAGACCAGTCGTGCCGCTGCATTCTGAATCATTTGTAGAGGTTTGATTGTGTTTGATGGAAGTCCAGCCAGAAGAGCATTGCAGTAGTCCAGCCTAGAAATGACAAGGGCCTGAACAAGTAGTTGTGCAGCATGCTCTGTCAGAAAGAGCCTGATCTTTCTGATGTTGTGTAGTGCAAACCTGCAAGATCGAGCAGTCTTTGCAATGTGCTCTTTGAAGGTCAGCTGGTCATCAAAGATTACACCAAGATTTCTGACTGAAGCTGATGGGGTAATGATTGATGAACCTAACTGAATCGTGAAATCATGCTGTAGAGTTGGAGTTGCAGGGAAGACAATAAGCTCAGTCTTTGCCAGGTTGAGCTGTAGATGATGTTCTTTCATTCATGCCGAGATGTCCGCCAGGCAGCCTGAGTGCATCCGTGCAGCTACCGTTGGATCATCTGGTCGAAATGAGAGATAGAGCTGTGTGTCATCAGCATAGAAATGGTAGGAGAAGCCATGTGCCTGTATGATGGGAGGCAGTGATGTAGTGTATGTGGAGAAGAGGAGGGGTCCAAGAACCGAGCCCTGGGTTCTTGGTAAGACTTACTCTCTTACACACACACACACACACACACACACACACACACTCTCTCTCTCACATACACTCCTTTGCATTTTGCTTCTCCCGCTCTAGACTCTCCACTCTAGCCAAAGCTTCACTGAGTCTGGCCTTTAGACGAGTATGTGAACTGGGCAATGCATAGGAGTGGTCCTAGTAGAAAGAAGGATGAAAATATTTTCAGTGATGTTTGTATCATACCACTCACAGTTGTTTTGGTGCATAGCACTGCATATGTGCAGGCACACATTCTTAATTTCTTACCCGTAATATCACTGCCAGCACCATGAGTATGGGAAAGAGAGAAAGGGTGCGTGTGTGTGTGTGTGTGTGTGTGAGAGAGTGTCAGTGAAAGAGGGTGTGTTTGTGTTCACGTGTGTATTTATTTATAACATATAATGTGTATATGTAAGTATGTCTGAAAAGAGTTGCAGAAAGCAAGGGAGAGATTTTAAAAATTTGATATGGGACATATCAAATAACCTACAAATACTCACATCATTGGGCTGAGGTTCACTTTCAGTGAAATGCTGAGAAAGGTCCACTAGTAGGCTCTCTTCAGATTTCCTTGAAGTTTTTGTGTTCCTAGTCACTACAGGCTAAAATATAAGAAACATAATACTTAAAAACAACTTATTAAGAAACACTTGAAAAGGTTTTAGTATCCCACAGTGTATTGTAATACACAATACATCACTAATTCCTAAACATGCAGAAATAACTAACGGTAAAAAACATGTTTCACAATCGGGTCACAATCTGACCCGTCCTGTCAAAATCATCAGGCTTGAAGTGCTCACTACAGAGCTTTGACGACTCAGTCGACTCGCAACAAAACCCTCCCGTCTTATAGCAACTTCCCATTGCCTCCTCAAGCCCGTATCACTGGGAAACCTTTAAAATGTGAAGAAAAAAAAGAGAGTACCAGTTCCTGCTGTAATAACGTTACACGCAAGTAACGTTAGTTACGATGACATAGTGGTAAAATAACCAACATTATTGTTCAATAAGCTGCACAAAATACGGGCATAGTTACTCGCTCTCCATTAACTCCGATTGACTCTGGTGCTAGCGTAGAGTGATGAGACCTAATCAATATGGCGGCGACGCTGGATTACGTTCATGTCATGGGGCGTCTACGTATATTATATCTATGGCTTAAACTCATCTTCTGCAGATGACAGCTCAGTGACAATATTTCAATATCACTAAACAACCGTAAACAACACGTATTCCAGCTCGTCGTCAAATCAAACCGACGCACAATGCGATAAAGTGCAGGAAACGAGTATCACGTGACTACCCTGAAAGTGTCCTTTCACACAGTGCACTTCTCTTGCATTATCTTCATTCAGTCATTTATTGTTAGATATTTCGTTTGAATAATTGGTGAGGGCAGTGCTGGTTATGACATCACAAAACAAAATTTTAAATTTGGCAATAGAGAGTATTTGCAGCCAAGAGTAGCTTAGTATCTATGTAAACATCAACAATACACAGTGTCCAAAAATAATAAGTTACAGTTATTTGATGTTATAGAGATTTGTGCGGACACATTCAACTTCTCAAATGAGGTTGTGACTTTTAATCTGATAACTTTGAGAATTAAATTTGCCATCGTCTGTCTATTCTATACAGTAGGCCTAGCTTATTTCCAAGTATGATCTGCTGGTCCACATTCACTTCAAAATCAGGAATTCATCCATCCATCCATCCATTCGGTCCCTTTCATTTACATCTCCTGTTGTGTTTCATGAAAGAAAAAAAACATACACGTTTGGAATGATGTGATGTATTTAAATTCTTGGGTTAGCTATTACTTAAAGAGATCTGCTCAATTGCGTGCCAGTCGAGGGTTATACTGATGTAATTTATGAACAGTACAAGGATCAGGAATGTGTAAAAATAAAAGGATAAGGGAGAGGACGAGACCCACACAGATAAATGAAGTGAGGATTCCACACAGATCCAGGGTCATGGCATAGTGGGAGAGACGTCTGTGGTGGGGTGTGCTGGCTTCAAATAAAGATAGAAAGAGTCAAAGGGTCCCCTAGATGAAGACACAGCAAGGTATCACTAGATACTGGCATTCTATACAGATTACGGGATAATCAAAGCATCCTGATACTCTGAGAGAGACTGACTGGGGGACAGAAAGAGCTTTTCCAGAGTGTGTAAAACATGCATCCCGTGAGATGAAAGGAAAAGGACAGGAAAATATTTCCATGCCAGGGTCTGTGTGTCTTAAATCCAAATGTGTGTGATTTGAAGCCCCTTTACCAGCAGTGCTTTAGAGTGAACTTCCTAACAATAGTTCAGGAGGCGCTTGTCCATACATTAGAATGGCAATGGAAAAGGTAATGTTACTACTGTGTATAAATAGCTGCTTCCCCAATCATTCTGACAATTCCTCCATCACCCTCCCTTCCTCATATAATGTCATCCCAAAGGGAACTAGGAAGCCACACCTGTCTACCTTTCCATATTTCTAAAATACATTCAACATAAATTATTTAACTATTATATCATAAACAACTTTTTTTTCATAATCGTTAATTGTCATATGGATGCATCTCCCTAGAAATGTCCAGTTCACAAAGGCTGCATTTATTTGATCAAACATACAGTAAAAACAGTAATATTTGTATCTTAAATAGCAAATAATTTTATATATATAATAAAAATGCATATATATTTTAAAATGCAGCTTATTCCTGTGAAGCAAAGCTGAATTTTCAGCAGTCATTACTCCAGTTTTCAGTGTCACATGATCCTTCAGAAATTATTCTAATATGCTGATTTGGTTCTCAGTACAATATTTATTAAATTATATTTGTATTATTTCATCACATGATTTATTACTGCATTATTGTATTTTGAATACACCTGAGCAGCGCAAGCGTGGGACTTTTTCAGGATTCTCTGTTCAAAAGAGCATCATTTATGTGAAATGTTTTTTTTTTGTGACATTATAAATGTCTTTACTGTCACTTTCAATTAATTTAATGCATCTAAAATAAAAATATACATTTATAAAAAAAATCATAATGACCCCAAACTTATGCATGGTAGTGTATATATTTCTATAGTTGAAAGGAAAATATTCCCACTTCAGAAATGACCATTTAGACAACTTGATCGCTCAAAATTGATTAAAGTAAATGCTTTAACAAAAATCTTACTGCATTGTGTGATTTGCATTGATTAAATCAAATCTATGGGAATAAACTAATGTTCAGTGATGTCATTGAAAAGATGTCGACTGAGTTCAATTCATCGTCGCAGAAACATTCTGTAAAGGACAGATCATTTCTTTGAGCAGCGTGGAGTATTCATTCTTCTGATGGATGGATTATGTGAGTTTCTCTTTAACTATGTGCATTACTTCAAAGCATCAGACTGGAAGAACCTCCGGAAGGCCCAAGCCCACACTCACCATTTCCTCCAATAGAAACGCAGGGATCACGCAGAAACTGTTTCAGGGAAGCTCCCGTCGGCATCTTCCTGTGCTACTCCCACTCTGTGAATAAACACAACGCTTTTGGATCTGACTAATGGAAGTCAGAAGACACCGAACCCCACCCCACCCCCTACAAAATTAATTATTTCCGCTTCATTCTGCTCTTTCCTTCCTCCTGTTAGTCTAGTCAAGACACCTATATTTATATAGCGCTTTTAACAATACAGATTGTGTCAAAGCACTTAACAGTATCAAATTGGAGAATAGAGTGTCAGTAATGTATAATAATAAGATTAAACACTCAATTTTCAGTTAAAGGCATTTCATTCAAATTCAGATATGTCATTGTCTAGCTTATTTTAGTTTAAATAGTATCTGTGCAATCAAATTGA
Organism: Gymnocypris eckloni scoliostomus; assembly: GCA_027564155.1. Lineage (NCBI taxonomy): Eukaryota > Metazoa > Chordata > Actinopteri > Cypriniformes > Cyprinidae > Gymnocypris > Gymnocypris eckloni. The sequence goes on from CM050432.1 coordinate 739,830, forward strand.
CGATAATCGCTAGAAATTAAGTTTCCCCAACTGAGCCAGCCAAAGGCGACAGCGGCAAGGAACCAAAACTCCCTCTGTGACAGAACGGGGAAAAAAACCTTGGGAGAAACCAGGCTCAGTCGGGGTGGCCAGTTCTCCTCTGGCCAAGAGATTATTGTTTATTTATTGTTTACTTATTGTTTTAATTAAAATTGTAAATGTATAAATGTATCATATTTCTATTTTTATATTGTTGCCATTTCTAACACTAATGGTATTATGTAGTTAGGCATTATTATATTTTTAGTGATTTTGTTTTATTTTAAGTTTTTTTGTATTTTAAGTCGAGGTCTTCACTGGGGATATGTCCCCGGTGCTCATCCAGGTGTCCCGGCCTCCGCTGACGATCAGGGCTGCAGACATCATCTCCCGGCGCTGATCCACCATCTGATGTGGACACGAAAGAAACAGACAAATATTAATGTAGATATCATTCTTCTTACGATGTAACGAGTACATCGTGTTTTATAGGAAGTGTTCCCGGTTCCGGTTGATCTAATTAATGCAGCCTAACTATCCTTTAACAGATTTAAATATTAGAAGCATATTAGTGTGTGTAACAGGGTTCAGGGATCAAGGGAAGGAAGACGAGGAAGTCAGGGGTGACGAGCCAAACAAAAGGGGGTCTTTATTCTGACCAGTACAACTTCTCAAAAATCAATATAAACAACGGCGTTCTCTGGTTTCTCCTCAGGTGCTAGCTCTCTCCCGTAGCGTCTGCTCGCAAGCTCTCTCTCATAGCGTCTGCTCGCAAGCTCTCTCTCCTCTTCCTGCAGGACTGCGTGGCCTTTTCTAGTCTCTCCGGGAATCACTGGAATTATATACAGGTGTTACTCATCATTCACTTGCCAACCGTTTCACCGCTCGTCTCAGAACCCGCTCTCCCCTTAGCGCGTTCCGCCTTCCCATGCCCCCCTCGCCACATACCCCCACCGCCCGTCTCAGGCCGGTGAGCCCTCCGGCCTGCAGCCCCCCCCATTCCTAGAGAGGAAGTCGGCTACAGCCATCTACACCCCCGGCCTGTGGACCACCTTGAACTTAAAGGCTGTAAAGCTAGATACCAACGGGTGATCGATTTGGTGTAATCCGAACGGCGTGGTGAAGGCTGTCTTTTCCTTGGATAGTGGCGATAAGGGGATCTGCCAATACCCTTCGTTAAATCCAGTGTCGAATAAAAGCGCGTGCACCTAACCGATCAAGCAACTCATCAACTCGGGGCATTGGATAAGCGTCGAACTTCGACACGGCATTCACCTTCCTGTAGTCCACACAGAACCGGACGGAGCCGTCCGTTTTAGGAACTAACACTATCGGGCTCACCCAGTCGCTATGCGATGCTTCTATTACGCCCAAGTTTAGCATGGCCTTTAATTCCTCCTGAACTACATTTTTCTTGTGTTCGGGAAGGCGATAGGGACGGCTGCGCGCCACCTCCCCGGGGAGCGTTTCGATAGGTCCGTGCGACCGGGCAGGGGTGAAAACACATCCGCAAAATCTGCTTGCAACTGGGCCAAGTCAGTGAGTTTCCGCGGCGAGAGGTGATCTCCCCCAGAGACCAGAGCGAGCGGATTGTGTTTGAGTGCCACTTCTGGTCCGAGATCATCCTTGTTCGAAACGACCCTGCTAACCCCACCGACGTCCATTCATTCCAGCGTTTTAGCAGGTCGAGGTGATAAATCTGACATGCATCACCCCTATCCGTTCGTTTGACCTCATAATCGAGCTCCCCCACTCGCCGTGTGACCACAAAGGGTCCTTGCCACTTTGCGAGTAACTTTGAACTAGACGTTGGAAGTAATCCACCAACAATCAAAAATGCATGATTATATGGTGTCATGGCTTTGCAATCAAAAAATGTTGTTATAATGGAAGTCAATGGGGCAAAACAGCCACGAACAGTAAATGAGGGAGAAAAATGTAAATCTGATCCTGCTCAAAAACTAAAAATGCATCAAAGCCAATGTTTTTCCTAATCTTGGACATGCCCAAGACTGTGATAAAAGTAAAAAAAATTCCAGTCCACAATCACTTTTTATATTGAAAATAAGTAATTTTGTGTGTTTTTCCCAAAATCAGTGACATCACTTATGAACTTGGCAATTAAAGAGTAAAAATCCTGGATTTTTTTTATTTTAGTAGTTTTGAACAGTACTGAGGTTGATTAATAGATTTATGCCAAAAAATGCAAAAAATATTTATCCGATACATTTTTATAGAAGTCTAATTTAGTGGATGTTTTCATCCCGAACATAACGAAAGGGTAGTGAATTTGTCCACGGTGCATCGTTGAGTTTTGAAAAATTTCAAAGCATTTTCCTAAAATATGTGTTAAAATAAGATTTGTCACCAAAAATCATTCCATTTGCTGAAACACAAAAAAAGTTGTGGCCAAATTAACACTCAACAGCACCCCTTAGTGGACGAAAACGTCCCCAACAGCACATAAGGGTTAATACTCACAGGTATTTGGTACTGCCCGGCTTGATCGGTGGCAGCCCCCAGGGAGTCGGGGACCCGGACCAGCAATCCCACCTCCATCATGGGACAGTGGTCCTGGAAATGCCCCGGATCCCCGCATCTCCAGCAGGCCGGCCCAGGCCTTACCGCCGCCCCAGCGGCAGAAGGATGGGCAAGGGATTGCCGGAGAGAGGACGATGGTGATTCCGTGGGCTCTGCCCCGCCCCCACGCCGGGGCCATCGATCCCCCTGGCCGTTGCCATTCCTTTGTGGGGCTCGAAGGGCCGCCGGCACCTGGGAGCTGGGACCGGGCGAGAGAGAGAGGGGAGGGAAGGAGGAGAGAGAGAGAGAGAAAGGTTAGTCAGGGGCTCGCCGACCCCGGGACACGCCACCATATGGTCCTCCGCCAGTTGGATGGCCTGCGTCAGTGACGTCGGGCGGTGGCACTGGACCCACTCGGCCGTACGACGGGGTAGCCGGGCGATGAACTGCTCCAGCACCATCAGATCGATTACTCTCGACGTCGTGCGGACCGCCATGAGCCACTTGCGGCAAGCGTCCCGGAACTGCTGAGCCATCACAAACGGTCGGCCACTGTCCCCTAGCTCTACGGAGCGGAAGTGTTGTCGGTGCTGCTCGGGGTTTCGGCCGACGCGTTGGAGGATGGCCCGCTTGAGATCTTCGTAGGCCAGGAGGTTCGCGACAGGTAGCTGTTGGGCGGCCACCTGCGCTTCCCCCGTCAGCAGTGGAATAAGGCGCACCGCACCCAGCCACACGCCTCCACTGTCTTCTCGAACAGGTCCACGAAGGCCTCCGGGTCATCGTGGGGACCCATCCTCATCAGTGGGACGTGGGCGATTGATGGGGCTGCGACGGGGTTTTCCTCCCGGCCAAGTAAGCTCCGGATGGCCTGCCGATCTTCATCCTGCGCCTGGACCAAGAGCCGGAAGCGATCCTCTTGCTCTAGCTTCATGTCCATAAGCGCTTGATGTTGAGCTTGATGAAGACCGGCGAGTGACTTGACTAATTCCGCAAGCGGCGTTGACTGGGCGGGTTGCATGGCGGCGTGCCGGCTTCCTCGTCCCGGGTTTCGGCACCAGTGTAACAGGGTTCGGGGATCAAGGGAAGGAAGACGAGGAAGTCAGGAGTGACGAGCCAAACAAAAGGGGGTCTTTATTCTGACCAGTACAACTTCTCAAAAATCAACATAAACAACGGCGTTCTCTGGTTTCTCCTCAGGTGCTAGCTCTCTCCCGTAGCGTCTGCTCGCAAGCTCTCTCTCGTAGCGTCTGCTCGCAAGCTTTCTCTCCTCTTCCTGCAGGACTGCGTGGCCTTTTCTAGTCTCTCTGGCAATCACTGGAATTAGATACAGGTGTTACTCATCATTCACTTGCCAACCGTTTCACCGCTCGTCTCAGAACCCGCTCTCCCCTTGGTGCGTTCCGCCTTCCCACGCCCCCCTCCCCACAGTGTGAGCCAGGTTAATGAGATGGGTCTTTAATCTAGATTTAAACTGACAGAGTGTGTCTGCCTCCCGAACTGTGTTAGGTAGATTGTTCCAGAGTTTGGACGCTAAATAGGAAAAGGATCTGCCGCCGGCAGTCGATTTTGATATTCTAGGTATTATCAAACGGCCAGAGTTTTGAGATTGTAGCGGACGTGGAGGACTATAATGTGATAAGAGCTCGCTCAAGTACTGAGGAGCTAAGCCATACAGGGCTTTATAAGTAATGAACAAGATTTTAAAATCTATACAACGTTTAATAGGGAGCCAGTGTTGACATAACCGGGGTAATGTGGTCATAATTCCTGGTTCTAGTAAGAACTCTAGATGCTGCATTTTGGACCATCTGTAGTTTGTTTATTAAGCATGCAGAACAAGCACCTAATAAAGCATTACAATAATCTAACCTTGAGGTCATAAACGCGTGAATTAGCATTTCTGCATTTGACGTTGAGAGCATAGGTCGCAATTTATATATGTTTTTAAGATGGAAAAATGTAGTTTTACTACAATTGAAGTCTTGAATGTAGCCCATGCGAAACACTCTTGTCAAGTCACATTGATCCCTTAAAGTCAGGGACCGATAATAATAACACAGAGCAACTGCATCCTCCTTTTCAGACATGTCCAGGATGAGGCCCATCAAAGGCGACCCGACCCAACGACGGAGCCACATTTTCATGAAGGCCGGCTTGTGTGGATCTCTACAGTAGCATTCTGAGATAATCTACAGGCTCCTGGCTATCAGACCAGAGGAAGATAGATGCTCCTTCTACAGGTCAAGGGTCATATCTAAACACCTACGCACTGATTGTTTCCTTGTAGAGGTTAAGAGCTTGTTCCACTGTTCATGGTAAATGCTCTCAGCATAGATCTTGGTCTGGTCACTCATCTGAAGATGCATCACAATTTAAATGCACTTTTTGCAAACACCATCAGTGAAATAGCAAAATCCCATCAATAATCTATTGTTTGTCACACAATGCCACTTAGATGCTTGTTCTCAAAGACATTGATGTTAATTTTGTTTTGTCTTAACCACATCTAGATGCCTAAGTGCATTGAGTTGCTGCCATGTGATTGAATGATTAGTAATTTGTCACCAAGCAATTGAACAGGTAATAAATTGGCCGGTGAGTGTATATATATATACGGTATGTCACCTCACATTTGTGTAAATATTTTATTATATGTTTTAATGTGACAGCACTGAAGAAATGACACTTTGCTACAATGTAAAGTAGTGAGTGTACAGCTTGTATAAACTCAACACACATCCATTAATGTCTAAACCGCTGGCAACAAAGTGAGTACACCCCTAAGTGAAAATGTCAAAGAGTAAAACCAAAGAATATAGTTCTGATGTGCAGAACAAGGCTCTTGAACTTAAGAATAGAGCTAAAGCATTGCAAATCCCCATTTCCTCATCAGGGCAATATTTAAGAAGTTCCAATCAACTAAAGGTTTGTTACAAATCTGTCTGATCTTTAATTGTATAGCAACAGTTTGGATAGGACCTTTTTCTATTCTAACATGACAGTGTCTCTGTGTATAAGACAAGGATCAAAGAGAAATGATGATTCAGTCAGCGTGGAAGAACTTGACTGGTCTGCAGAAAGCCAAGTCCTAATCCCATCTGAACACTTCTGATGTGACTTTAAATACAGACCTTGAGCCAAAAACTCATCACCAAACACCAATGACTTGTACATTCATTATATGGACAAATGTACTGGCACACCACCTTCTTTAGAAGAGAAAAATGCACTTCCAAACTGTGGCAACAAAGCAATTAATGTACTTAAAAATGGTATTTCCACCTCTGTGGCAACAGTTTTGAAAACTCAGCTGTTATTTTGGAAAAAGGATGTTGTAATTATTGGGTGCCAATAATTGTGGCCAATGTCAACTAGAGAAAAACTATAGTGCCTTTCTATAGAGGAATACCATTTAAAAAATGAAATTACAAATCAATTAAATTATTAAAGTACTAAATCAGGCATTTTATACACATACGATAGATTCCACAATAACCAATATCTTACATGTTGAACGACTGCTTTTCCAATAGTAGACACAGAGGATCTGAAAGACATTTCTTTGCACATTATAGTACTATAACTGCTTTGAAATTAAGAGGTTTTAAACCCTTCGAACATAAATGAGTGATTTGGACTGAAAAGAGAAATAAACAAAGGATTTGTGGAGAGTGGTACTGTCAGCAACAGATGAGAAAAATAAACTAGATCATCACATTGGAGGAGTTACCCGTTCAAACGCATTCTCACACACACAAGGTGCTGTTTTTCCTCTCGGGGATTGACTCTGGTCGGTACCAGGCTGCTGATAAGGAGGTGCAGTGTTCTGTGTCCTGTCAAATCCTAAATCACACACTTTCAAGGATACTCACACACACACATGCATACATTTATCTCACAGCAAAATGGAGAGTTCAAACAACACAGGCAAGATTATGCAAATGTTATTTTGATCATTAAAGAGACACCCTGCAGAATGTCTGACATGTCAACCCTGTTTGGAATCTGCTGCATTCTTGTGTGTCCTGTTGCCTGTTCTGCTATTTTAAGCTTTGAGTTTTAACACACGCACGCACACACACACATACACTGACCACCTGTGTCTCTGAGAGCATTGCTCAGTCTTTCCATTTATCATTATACCATAACTATCTATACTCACTAACAGACCAGGTATCATCCCTCCAGAAAACTGCTAAAGACTTTCCCATGAGGGAGTATGACATGCGATGATTTAAGTTGAAATTGAAATTAAGTTAAGTCTCTTTAGATAAAAGCGTCTGTTAAATGCATAAATGTAAATGTGTTATAGCATTTTAAATTCAGATAGGTTAATAGGTTTAGGCGAGAATATAAGAGGACCGCAATGCACGAGGTGGAGAATAGGTAAGGAGCAGATTGCAAAGATAGTAAGGAGCCAGACCATGCAAAGCTATAAAAGCAAGAGAATTTCAAACTTGATACGATTGGTCACTGGTAGCCAATGCAGATCAGCTAAAATAGGGGTGATTTGGGCCGAACGCTTAGTGCGAGTGCGAATACGTGGATGAGTTTTGAATATACTGTAATCTAGCAATAGAGATAGCTGGCAAGCCAATGAAAAGGGCATTACAGTAATCGAGACGAGATGAAACAAACACATGAATGAGAGTTTCTGCATTGTTGGCACTAATGAAAGGACGGAGCTGGACAATTCGTCATAAATGAAAGAATGCTGATTTAGTGAGAGTTGATATGAGACTGAAATGAAAGAGAGGAGTCAAACATAGCACCGAGATTTCTAATGATACTAGATGGAGCAATTTGAGTGCCAGTGATATTGCAAGTAAAGTCAGCGGGAACTTTGATGGTAAGTGATGGGGTACCAATAATGATGCTTTCAGTTTTATCCAAATTAAGTTAAGAAACTTTAGTTAAGCCATGTTTTCATATCCTGCACGCAAACAGAAATGTTGTCAATTTGGGTGGTTAAGGAAGGCCGACGTGTAAATTTGAATGTCATCAGCATTAAAATGATTGCTAAAGCCATGATACTGTAGTAACTGACCCAATGGTAAAATATAAATAATAACAGCAAAGTCCCGAGAACAGAACCCTGGGGGACGCCTTGTTTCAGGGGGCAGTAGGGGATCTGAAATCCAGAGCAGAAATGTGAACTATTCCTTTAAAAGACAAAACAAATTAACAACAAACTTCCCTCTATGTGAGTTAATAAAGTATTTTAGTTCAATTGTCTTCATTGCAGGATGAATCACTTAGTAATCAAACATTTGAAGCTGCTTCTGGATAACTGGAACATGGAATGTGAGCGCTGGACATCAACAGTACACACTACACACTTTCCACATATCTGAAGAACACGTGCCATAAATCTCAAGATAAATTCCATAAAGAAGCTTTAGAAATGGCATTCATCACGGGGGAGGCTTGGCCCTGCCCTGTCAGTGCTTGGCACGGCGTCTCCGCGCATCTAAATTGCGAGAGTGAATGAGCGCCCGCATTCTTGGAATGCTCTTACCATTGTGGCTCTTTAATGAGGCAGGGTGAGCGCGCGCTCTCTCTGTGACAAACCCTCGCACCACTGAACTAACGATGGATGGGAGGCGTGAAGCCAGACGTGAGAGCGCCGGCCTCCAGCCTTGTGACCCCGAGCTGTTTAACATGCGATCCGCCACTCGTGGTGCTGCGAAGAGTGTCAGAACGGCACCCTCCAAAATCTGGCCCAGCATAGTCCTCCAGCTATACAAATGCTTTACAAAAATATTTTCTTCTGTGAAGTCAACTTTTCCAGCCCAAATGACCTGAGATTTAACTGAACCATAAATGCTGAATGGTACAATCACTGTAAAATGTTCATAAATGAGATAAAAATGCTGGGGTTTACCAAACAATTTTTTATGTATTTTTTTCCAATTGAGTGTAGATAATGGCCTAGGCCTGTTGAGTCAAAACAATATATTTTATGTGCATAAAATACGTTTTGTATGCATATAATTTAATAAAAAATGTATATGCATAAAATAAAATATGTATATTACATAGAGTTAATGTATGCAGAATGGTGAAAACAGTGTGCCACAATTCCTTTAGAAACTATCTAATCAAAAAGAAAGACAGAAAGAAAGAATAAATAAGTAATATTAAACAAAATGTACTCAAATTAAACATAAAATACAACAAAATAATGGAAAAGAAAAAAGAAAAATGGCCTGTAGAAGATGCCAAGCCAATAAATAATGAATACAGAATGGTATACGAGAAAAGTGTAGGGTTGAAATGATCTATAGAAACCGGCAAATAAAATAAATAATTAAATAAAAAAATATAATATAATACAATGCAAAAATGGGCTGTACAAACTGCAGCATCTGAATAAATAAAATTAAAAAAATGTATTTGTGGAGTTTATGTATATGAAACTTCACACATATAGGTTTTTGCCAGAGTCATATACTGCGTGGTGAACTCAGAAACATTATGTGGACTTCAAGTCCAATACCAATATACTACATTATTTGCCCAGCTGCTGGCATTACGACACAATTGTGAGAATCATGGAGCATTTACACTTGACCACACACACACACACACACACACACGGCTCGATTCAACTAAAGCGTAAGATAAAGAACAGAAGCACTTGAAAGACAATTTAAACAAATGTGCTTCTCCACGTAACAATGATTCGGTCTCCAAACGCTTCGTGTTTAGAGCGTTAAGAGGGCTATCATAGCAACTATTTCAGGACTGAGAGAGACGCCCAGGAAATACGACCAACACCCATGTGTTTATCTCCCATTGTGCAGTACCCAAAACATTTCCCCTCTACCATTCATAACAATCACGAGAGACATGACAGGAGTTGTGTCACTGCTCTGATCTTACGTTTCCTATTGACTGGTGACAGCAGAGGGTCTTCTCTGAGCCCATACTGAGCTAATGCTATAATTAATGGAGCAGAAGTAGATGCCCATGAGTGGAGGTCACAAAAGGTCACAGTTCATGAATAGAGGAATTGTCTTTTATGGCACTTAAAAGTAAACATGAATTTCCCGGACTAAATCAGGAGCTGTTGAAGTCTGGTTGTCATGGTTATTGTCTTGGTGACCCTGGTGTTGTGCTGGCAGTGTCAGATCTGGCCTTCACAATCCACGCCAGCTGCACTTACACAAGCTTTCTCAGACTAACTAACCCATTCCTTTTCTGACAAACTTAACCAAACATGGAACCGGTTGACATCCGAGGGAAATTTCTGACCCTAGTTATTAATTATATTAAAAAACAAAGGTCTGTAAGTGCAAAATAAAGTAAAATGATGTGTTGTAATTCTTTAGTTATTTTCCCAGCATTTAAAAAAAAAAAAAATTACACCATGACATTATTATTTTATAAAATACATTAAATATGCAATTTTAAACAACAAAAATATTAACATTATTAGTAATATTATATTATATTATATGTGATATACAACCGGTAGAAATTATATAATATATTCATTTTCATATCATATTTATCATAATATAATTATAAAAAGGTATAATACATTTAATAATAATGATAATGTATTATTATTATTACATTAATAATAAAATAAAAATATGCATTTTATTTTTTATTATTTTAAAATAACAATATATATTATTAGTAATATTATAATAGACATACAATTTGATTTCAAACAATTTTAATTCAAACAATTGTTGATAATTGTATTTAGTTATATAATAATTATTATTATCATATGTTAGTAAGACCATTAAATATTTAGAAATACACAAAAGTTGATTGAATAATACACCAGGACTTAAAACAGTGCCATGTATGATTTCAGACATAACTAAAGAAGACAATATTATTCATGGGTCTTCATGGATCTAACCCATGAACAAAACTATTGTATTATATTATTAACGCTTATATTATTATATTACGTTTATACAATTATATTTATAATATAAAATACAATTTGTAAAAAAAAAAAAAAAATTATGTGTAACATTATTATTTTACTATAATAATAATAATAATAGTGTTATTATTTATTTGTTTCGTAAGTATTATAGACATTATTATTGTTAATAATAGTATATTGGGCACATCATTAAATATCAAGAAACACAGACAGTATATTGATGGGCTAGTGCTGTGTGTGTCTCTCTATTGAGTCTCCTCCGCGTGAGCTGCTGCATAGACCTGCCTGAGATCATTCCAGACGACTCTCGCGCATTCAACACATCACAATCCGCGCAGCCAAGGAAACCCAGCAACATTACCCCCAAATCCCCGGACCCTCAGGGTGGGGTAGAAACTCAGAGAAGCAGCAGCTCAAACAAAAGCACTCCTCTTGGCATTAAGATTAAAAAAAAGACCAGCTGCAAAAGAAAGTTGAGACACAAACTCAAGACGATAAGCAGAACCGATCGGAGTCTCCACATTTCCATGCGAAGCTTTCCCTGAAGGAGCAGCGAGCACAAACGGACGGACTGAACATGCCAGTCTACTGGACACTCGTTGTATTAGGTGAGTTTGCGTTCGCACGCTGCTTAGATGTTAATTCAACTTAAACATGTCTCATAATTAATCATTAGTGGCGTCAATCTAACGCGATTGATAACTTTGCTCAGGTTGATAATTCAAACACCTCCGTTGAATATAAACAGATTTTCAGAACTTGTTTAAATGCTTTAGATTGTTTCAGCGTCCTCATAATTCCCGCCAGTAATGATTTAAACCGTTAGTGTGAACTACTCTAGCACAGGTCCTACTTTAACATTTAATTCACAGAAGCGGACTTTGTTTAGTCATTTATTAATGGGTCAAAAAATGATCGAAATTGTATCAGAAATTGAGTTGTGTTAAAGGAAACATCTGTTTGTAATGTTTATAAAGGCTTAGTGTTTTTCAAACAATATCAAACACAGCGCTTTCAGAACAGGAGATAATGTTCTGACAAAGTTCTCTCAAAGTTATGAAGAAATTTCTTCCAGTAATGTTAATAAAGAACATGCGTTTTTGTTCATGGAACGTTTTATTTCAGAAACGTTTTAGTTGGACATATTGTTATTATTATTATTATTAAATGTTACTACTTGTTTCAGAGCATTCAGAGAATATTCAAAAGTAACATCCCCATGATCTTTAGAACATTTTGAATAACATTCTCATAAATTCATATTTGAATTCACACCAGCAACTAATCTGTTCAGCATTATGTTTATAACTCAAAGATGGTTATCATAAAACAACTCCGATTTAGCTGACAGTGGCTATTAAAGTAAAAGCACCTGACCGCATGTCCTGCAGCGAGCTCTGGGAAGTGCAGCATCTGTGCCACTCAACACATCTGTCTGTCAGCTGCTTTGCTGAAATTACAAACAGCACACAATTAAAGTGTGAGGGAGGGCTGTTATTCTTTCATTATCAGTGCGGTGCACCTGCTGTCCTGACATCAGCCTGACAGTCATTAGAAAAGCACTCGTGTTTTGTTTAGCCAATCTTGTAAAATGCACCATTTGACTCGGTCTCAGTCAGCCTTTTCTAAAAGGGCTGATTAGTTGTTTGAAATTGATTGTTTGTAGTGCAAGAAAAAGGATGTTGTAATCTCAGCTTTTCTGGATTTAGCCATTGATCAAATGTAGGCCATGTTGTTTACCTCAGAGTATTTATAAAGGTGCCATGTGTTGATAAACCGGAGTTTTGGGGGCTTCTTGTGCTGCATAAGGTTTCCTCCATCCTCTACTGTCAAGGAAGCCTCAACATTTAAATCAGCGAAAATAAACTAACTGCAACAAAGTATTCTTTGGCAGTGCTCTGGCCTGACAGAGCTGTCTTACACAAGGCTTGGGAAAGTGCAGAACAATGGGTAGGAAAGTATTCATCAACATCCCTTATCCCAGGGAAGTTGTGGTACTTGTTTCCTCTCTCCTCTGTGCTATTCCTCATGCTCTCTCGGTCTTACTACATCTATCAGCCAAATTATGACATTGTTCCTGATAAAAGAGAGTATTCAAGGAATTAAATACTGATTTATATGATGCAAGAGTAGAGGAGAAACCCGAGGGGGCGTAGTGTTTTAAAGACCCCAAGAAAAGCCTTGATTACGCATGGTTTTCGGTCCTTTGTTGAGGTGTTTCCTTTTTGCACAGGAAGTTTGGGTGGGGTTGTCTCATTTCAAATAGACAGTTTAGCTTGCATTACAGCTATGAGCAACAAGCTGGTCATCCAAAGAAATCTTAAATTATGGTATGAGTAATTTTATACCACTTTAATAATAATGAAAAAGAAATAGTTGAATACAATTGAAATAGATGGTGTATTTAGCAGTACTTTAATAGATGGTGACCAAAATACTTAAAAAATCAAAGGTTGTTTAAACTGGAAACAAACCTCAAGCTCAATAGTTCGGGATCAGTTATATTTCTTAATGTTTTTTTAAAGCAGTCTCTCGTACTCACTATGGCTGCATTTATTCAATTAAAAATACTGAAAAAATTGAATAATATTATTACACTTTAAAACAACTGATTTTTATTTTAAAGTATTTTGCAATTAAATGTATTCCTGTGATAACAAAACTGAATTTTCAGCTTCATTACTCCAGTCTTTTGTGATTCTACAGAAATCATTCTATGCTGATTTGGTGCTCAATTGTTAATAATGGTAAATATTAAATATTATCTGTACTGAAAACAAGTTTTGCCACTTAATATTTCTTGTGAAAATCAACCTTTTTTCAGCATAATTTGATGAATAGAAAACCCCAAAGAACAGAATTTGAGTATATGCAGCTAAAACTTTGCTTTGGGCCAACTAGCACCATGGCCTCAAACTAATACTAACTATTCATGGACTAAAAGCCACACAATTCTGATTTATTTTGGTCTTCACGTGGCACCTCGAAGTAATGTACTTCCCTGCTTAACATGAGAGCATCTAATATTTATAAGAGAGATGTGTAAGAGAAAGAGCGGGAGAGACTGGCCTCCGTATCTTGAGATTGTAAAGATGGCCCCTCCGTCATTCTCCCCTCCTTTTCTGATCTGCTTATTATGTATAACGTCTGCAACTGGCACTGCCACGATCTTCAACTCCCTTCTCTAATCCAACCTCTAACCCAGCCTCCCCTCTCCACCCATGAATCCTTCACTTTATCACGGATACTTTACTCCATTAGCAGCTAATCTTTCTTAGCCAAATAAAGCACATTCTCCAGCAGATGCGCTCAAATACAGCCCATAAATACAGAGTGCTTGCAATTACTCAAAAACTCGTTATCCTTAAATGAAAAAAATTTTGCACTTCAGCTTCGATACTTCACACTGAGTATTTAATCCTCAAAAACTTGATACAGTTCTATTGACGCCATAATGATATCTGATAACGTGTGTCATGAGGAATGCACATAAATACCCGCTGACCTTGTTCGGCCTCTGTCCAGCCCTCTCAGACTCCTCCTTCCTTTCTTCTGTCTGTCTTTCATTCATTGTGTGCATTTTTATATTCAAAGTCTCTCTCCTCACCTCAATAGAGGGGGTTAGTTGTGACTCAGGTCCATAAAGGAGCCCCAAATCCCATCTTCCCTGCCCCCCTCCCGTTGGGAAGAGTTAACCCTGAATAGAATGGGGAGAGGGGGCAAGCTAGGGGCCCAAAGAGGTCCCGCACACAGTTGGGGAGGGGGGTGGTAGACTGGGGTGTGCACATCCTATTCAAAGAAATTAGTACCATACAATGTAATACAACTTTATCAATCCACAAACTGCAATTAAGAAACAATTTACGACTTTATTAATGCCCTTAAAACATTTCAGTCCTGTCGACAAAACTGCCCCTTAAAATGAATTTTAAACTGTAATAATCCTCAATATTACAGTTGTCAGCCTTGGTGAGCATTTTAGATTTCTTTTAAAAACATTTAAATATCTCAATTATTCCAAACAAGACTTCCAACAAACGTTCTGGCAACAATCCTGAGACACAATTGATGAGAAAAAGACAATATTTCAGGCTTTAAGACGAGTGAGCTCTTGTTATCTGGGACTACTGAAATCTAAGTGAGAGTGTGGGGGTCTGTAGGACAGATATAAGAGTGTATCGTAAGCCTCTGTGAGGGGTTACCCATGAGTACGATGTATCTATGCAGGTGAAATGTCTGGGTTTTCTCCACACAGTCTCTGCATTGATAGTGTTACGACCAGCAGCCCTGTCAGTGGGTAATAAACAGACCGCAACTGACAGCAGGGTCAACGAGGGTCAGTCCTAACGATGGAACTAATGGAAACCACAGGGTGACGATGAAGCACGATAAGAGTCAAAACACCAATCTTACACTTTCCTTTACTCAAATAAATGTGCAGTTTCATGGTAATTCATTGGCTTCTTAGAAGCAAGGGTCAATAGAGTGCAGCGAAAAGCCTTAGTTTAGGTCTGGAGCAGTGATTAGCAGCAGCCCTATTTTTGGAAATGCAAGGCTGTGATAAGATGGTGATTAGACAGAGGGCTAAATGAAAGACAACATTGGCTCACCAACCAAGATAAACAGCTTCTCAACAAGACCCCCATCCCAACAGAAACCATGCCCTGTTTCTACAACAACCACTACTGATTGATAAAAACAGTCGCTGTTTCTAAATTAAGTGTCTCGAATGAGCCGATGATGTTTAAAAAGGAATATCAGCTTACATTTGGTTTGTCTTTCTTTTTCTGCACAGGATATCATTTGTAAAATAATATTAAAGCAACTGTACCTCTGATAAATACTGGGTCAGTAGCTAGAAATCTGTCGATTACCAAATATAATTATGAACTTGAGAGTCTCATTTTAAGGAAAGGCTATTGTTTTAAGCCTCAAGAGAATATGAAGCAGATTTGTACACCATTGTTTTGGCATCTGAGGTACCGCCCATAGGTGTGTTACTTCCTAAGTTATTGTATGGAGTGTCCTGTCCAGCTCGCCAAAAACAGAGATAAACTCCCACTATGATGTTACATCAAGACATAATAATAGCAATATGATGTGCATAAATAAGCACAAAAACGATAAAATCACAAAATTCAACATACCTCGAGAAGAAAGAAACCTGCTCCACATACAGTATATGCAATTAAAGTAAAGAAAAGAGGATCTGTTTGAATAACCCCAAGCTTACCATTAAATCACTGCCAATAAAGTTTAGCTGATGATGCAGTTATACAGGAATTAGCACATTTCAGACTAATGAATCAAATTTAAGTCATGATACTTGATATTCACATACAAAACAGGATCCAGATTAAGACTGACAGAGTTTAGCTCTCGATTCCTGGTTTAAACAAAGTAATATGCTATGTGATCAACACAGCAAAAATACTCCCTGAAAAGTAGTCTGATTTGTTCGTTACTTTTATCAGTTGATTGAACACACTAGAAAGTTAGCAAAGAAGAATCTTGTTAGAATGCTTGAAATAATTTTCACCAGCACTTCTACTGTTTACCTAAAATGCTGCGTTACAGCAATTGCACAGAATTCATTTGAAATTAATTTCTTAACTGTCTGTTTTGCTTGTTCATCATAGGCACCCTCCTGCAAGGCATGCGGTGCAATGCTAATGATGATGGTACAACTACTGCCTCAAAGGGAACCCCTCTACTCATCACACTGAGTTCCATCACTTCTTCTGCCTCATTGGCGTCTTCTGCACTCGCCCCTACACCCACCTCATTGGTGTCCACTAAAGCCGCCACTTCTTCTGCCTCATTGGCGTCTACTGCACTCGCCCCTACACCCACCTCATTGGTGTCCACTAAAGCCGCCACTTCTTCTGCCTCATTGGCATCACGGCACTCACCGCTACACCCACACTCGCCACTACACTCACCTCACCGGAGCCCCTGAACGTACCCACTCTATCCTCCTCACCAAATTCCAATACACAAGCTACTCCAATGACCACTAAAGGCACTTCACCAGAACCGACGGGGACATCTTCAACAGTGACTAACCTATCCAGTAACACAAACTCAAAAAATGATCTTGTCACAACCCAAATCACAACAATTCAACCCAAGACATCAAACGCAGGCACTACTCCTACAGCCTTCAACAACAATCCTCAAGATTCAACTACAAAGGTCATCACAACCAATCCAATCCAAGTTACCACCAACTTAAATAAACCTGCATCCAGCATCTCTACAGATAGCACCACCCAACTCTTGTCTACACAGACAACCCCATCTGATGTTACCAGAAATTGTAAGTCACAGGAATCACTGTAGTACAATCTTTATGACTGCACAACACAACACAGCAATGCTTGAATATTTATTAATGGAAATGCAAGAAAATTATGTTGTTATTTACTCACTTTCATGTCATTCCAATTCGTATGACTTACTTTCTTCCACTGGACACAAAAGCAGCACTTTTGAAGAATGTTCACGCTGTACTTTTATAATCAGTGTGACGACAAAATACAAAACAAAGTAACAAAACATACTAGAACCAATGCAGTTTGGCATCCCTGATTCGGCACTCCAACACGAATGTGTACACACTGTATGCAACTGAGATTTGAGCGCTATTTCAGTTAGTAACAATTTAATTTCACATAAATAAATCACGCATGTGATTTCTGTGTTGTTAGTTTTTTACTTTACAACTCACAGTCACTACATGCTCATTGTATGGGAAAGAGCATTACGTTCTCAAAATATATCCTGCTGTGCTCCACAGAGGCACAAATAAGTTCAGAATGACAAAAGGGCGAGCAAAGAGTGTAAATTTAGTGTGAACTACTAAAAAGTGTCTCCTTTTCATGGTACTTTTCAGCTACATTATCAAGTACAGCAGCACCAGACTCTAAATCTACTGCTTCTCAAAGTCTTGGGACCACGAAAGCACAAACAACTACTGCCTCGATCATACCAGGCCAGCGAAGTGATGCAAATACCAGCAACTCTACTGTAAAACACTAACATTCATGTTTTTTCCTTATATATTGTTTATGTTCTTGATCGTGATACTGTAAATGATCCTGTGGATTGTCTCTTCTGCAGCATTCCTATGATCTAAGCAGCAGCACTGAGGTGAGCACATAAATGACACTAACATTGACAATCACTCCAGTCCTGGTCACAGAGAACTCATTTACATTCTACAATTCACTAACAAGTCAATATCAAGAATCTCTATAAACTAAAATACATTGTTAAATAACAGTCAAATCAATCAGAAAACTAAGGAAGCCAGTTTCCACCACACAATAACAAATATAAAATGGTAATTGTGACTTACCTCATAATTCAGACTTATTTCAGAGTTTATATCTTGCAATTTTCTGAAAACAAAGAAACGAGTGAGTGAGTGAATTCAGAACTGGAAGCAAATTCAAAACTGAGATTTGTGAGAAAAAGTCAAGAATCTCATTGTATACCGTTTTTTCTCACAAGACTTGCGGATACCTTTTTATTTTTTATCCCATGGAAGAAACGGGCTTCCATACCGAACAATCTATTAAATGGAGCCTGAAAACATTTCTTGATGAACAACAGTGTGAAGTGAATTACTTAAAAATGAGCAAAACATGTATTAAAACAAGAAGTGCTACCATTTTAATATTGATTTTGTTCACACAGGAGAACATCGTGCGTCAAGCCTGTAAGACGCTGGGTCAGAAGATGAAAGGAAATTGCTCGGTGACCATAACAATTAAAGACAAACGATTAATTGCAAAAGTAACAATAGATGGTGAGGGAAATGTTATGGATTCCAAACATATTAAAGCCTTGTTATAGAGGAACCACTGGATTGATAACATAAGTAAAACAATTTATAGCAATTCAAATCCTTTTCTATTTCCAGCTGACCAAGAGATACCGCCAGGAAACTACCAACCTACCAAAGAACCTGTCAGTGGAGTTACAAACAATGATGCTTTGCAGAAAGACGATGAAAATAAGGACACGATACCAGAGCCGTTGATCGCCATCTTGGCTTCCTGTGGTGCTTTGGTGCTCATTCTGTGCTGCTTTGCAGCATACTGCACTTATCATCGCAGATCCTACAGGAAGAACCAGGTAATGCTCAATTCCAAACACAACGGTGAATCACTCACATTGCTTGATTTGGGCCTTACCTTCGATACATTTATCTACGAATGATGCATGTTCTGATTGATTCGAGTCAAAGTTGAAAGGTACTTTAAGAATTCCAAAGTGTTGCGCAGTCTAACATCCCAATATGTAACATTACTTTCCCCTCGGCAGCAACACCTGACAGAAGAGCTCCAGACAGTGGAGAACGGTTATCATGACAATCCCACACTGGAGGTGATGGAGGTACAGCCAGAGATGCAAGAGAAGAAACTGACATTGAACGGGGAGTTCAACGACAGCTGGATCGTCCCCATCGACAACCTGCTGAAAGAGGACATCATTGATGAAGAAGATACACACTTGTAATGCATAAGATGAACCGCTGCTCTCATAACGGTAAATTGTGACCAGCCAGAATGTAGAGAAAGCAGAGATTTGCAAAGACTATCAAACGACAATGGTTTCATTTGGTTCCTGGCTGTATATACTGTAATTAAGTAGTTGAATGTCAAGTATGGGCTAGAAAGAGCGGAAATGTTTTACGCTTTGTGTCACTGTGTAAAGGGAAGGAAATCTGTTAATGGAACGTCAATGTACAATCTGTGGCCTCTCTTTGTGCCTTAACATTTCTTCAGCTCACCAACAGATTTCTAATTAACAATTTGATGAACATAAAATATATGACAAACATTAGGTAAAATAGCCCATTTATGATTTATATTTGGTCCAATAATTTTCAGTATTGAATTAAAAAGAATTGAGATTTTTCCCACTGCAAATGCATCTGCATTCTCTAAATGTGAAGCTGGCCAAAATAAGGCATTGAGTTCACTGCCTTTGAGTGTGCCTTATGATGCTGTCTAGCAATGTCCAGTTACATGCTAATTACAGTCACAGATTCTGACCAGTGGATTTCTGTGATATTTACATTTATTTGTGTTCTGGGGAGAACTCACAAAGTTGTTTCTACCTGATAAAACTGAGCATAAATTGTATTACTACCATAGACATTTCCATCACTTTTTGAGGTGCATAAATCACATTTATCCAGTGGAAACGAATTATTTCTTGAGCAGAATGTAATTGTTGTGCTTGTATATAATGCTTATTTTATGCTTCTTCTATAATTAGTTTTTCTGTTTAGAAAAGATTAACACTCATAGGCACCAAATTACACTCGGACCAATGG
The DNA here is from genome assembly GCA_027564155.1 of Gymnocypris eckloni scoliostomus. Classification (NCBI taxonomy): domain Eukaryota; kingdom Metazoa; phylum Chordata; class Actinopteri; order Cypriniformes; family Cyprinidae; genus Gymnocypris; species Gymnocypris eckloni. The sequence continues at coordinate 759,632 of CM050432.1, forward strand.
ATAATTCATCCTGGTAAAGTAGACTGTGTCAAAAGTATGTGACCCCATGATTGGCAGATACTGATAATGACATTATCTTCCATCTGTCTCGGTGTTGGTAATCATGCCCGTATGAACGTTTTCAGTCTAGTCAACCTGAAACATTTGACACTAAATCCAACACAACTCACTAACATTCTTTAAGTTTAGTTACAGGTATAAAATCATAATGTGTCATTGTCTTTAATCAGAAAGATCATCTTTTTCTTTTAAGCTTTATTTAATGGTTTTGATGTTGATTTCACCAAAACATGTTTTTTTATTACTACTATTGTATTTGCATGCTCTACACACATTTTCAATATAAGAGATTCACTGCTGTTTCAGTTTAGCTGTTGTACTTCCACCAAAGTATTAAGGTTGAATATATAGTTGAATTCTGTATTTAAAGTTAGTTTGCTGCTGTGTGCAAACAACAGGGGTCTGATACACTGGAAGCTTCATCTCTGTCAGATTGGATGGGGATGGCCATGATTTCTAATATAAATAAATAAAACGTTTTTTTTATGTGTCTTAAGTTGGGATGTCTTAAATGATAACACAATTCATAAACTTTTGTTCAAACGTTTGGGGTCAGTAAGATTTTGAATGGTTTTGAAAGAAGTTTGTTCACAAAAGTTAACTACAAATATTTACAATAATTACAATTTAAAAGAGGTTTATATTTTGATTTTTTTTTATTGAATTTATTCCTGTGAAAAAACTTTGTTTTCAGAAGCAATTACTCCAGTCGTATGATCTTTAAGAAATCATTCACTGCTCAAGTAATATTTCTTATAATCAACATTGAAAACGGTTGTCCTGCTTAATTGTTCTGTGGAAACATGACACTTTTTTCAGGATTCGTAGATGAATAAAACTTTGGTTTGTTCAAATAAAGTTTTTAGGTCTACTTTAATGGAAGACCAAGACAATATTTAAGAAAAATTGAACAAAATACAATCTTTATTCTTTATGTACATTACATACAATGCAGTTCTTTAATAGGTTCTACACATTCACGAGAGCCACAGTGTAGTGCTGACATCTCAACGTACCCTCGCTCAAGAGCAGAGGAGGCTCGACGAGATGAGGATTTCCAGGAGAGAGGAAAAGAAAGTCGTTTCATCTCTGACACTGCAGAAATGTACACTGAAAACAAGAAAACGTATTTGGCATTAAGTGCGACAGAAAGTCTCCGGTTGTAAGTGTCGATCCTCTCGTGTATATTCGATTTCATACCTTTTTTCAGGAACTTTCTTCCTGGCACAAAAACAATGCTAAATCTACGAAAGGCAAAAGTAAGCCCTGGTTTCCAATCATATACACACAAATGATCCAATCACAAACTTCCACACTCCAGTGTGCCGTGAGTGTATCTCCGCAGAGCTAAGTTACAGCTAATACTGACTTCAGGGAATTGAGAAGTGACACTTGGGAGGACACAATCAGCAGGGTGAAGCGTAATGTACTGTCCCATGGTTCTTTGAGCCTTTGGTTTCAGCGTGGGCGAAGCCAAAACTAACAAATTTAAGAGCGATCCAATTACCGGATCTTTTGCAGGGCAAACACTTCCTACTCGTGCAGAGGGAGACAAACAACAAAAATAACTGCTGCTAAACTAACACTGCACAAATGGAGACCAAGTAATCCAGATGGACAACATGGAAGACTCTCTTCCAACACACTTTCATCAATCCGGAAGCTCATACAGAATGAAGAGCACATATAGACGTCTCTATGACATCATAGAGAGAGAGACAGAACATAAGACATGTCATTCAGGGCTCAAGAAATAATAATAATTATAATATTAATAATAAATAGTAAGGGGTGTCTTTTGTCTTCGGTGGTCCCAATAAGGCTCCTTTGAGTTGGTACCAGTAAGCTGAACAGTCCATGTAACACAGGAATATACTGAGTTCAGACAAAAGCAGCACAACCTGAAGTAAACAGCAATCTACACTTCAAAATCTCTAATCATCCATGTCTTCGGTTGGTCTAATTGTGTTCGCTAATCCATTCACTAATGGATACAAGTGTAATGACCTGTTATAAAGTACAAAGTGTTGCCTTGAAGGATCATAATATTTGCATTCCTACACACGGTGGAAAACAGTTCTTGTGTACCTAAATGTGTGCATTACACCTCATACATGTCACTATATTCCTTTTAATATATGTGGATGAGAACTTAGTTATGGAATCGGGTGTTTCATCAATATTAACGAGTCGAAGAAAGAACGAATGTCATGGTAGCATCCAATAGCAGCAGGTTTAGATGGAAGCCAGTATTAAAACCCAGTATTGAGAGTGAACAGAACTGACTCTAGAGGGCGCTCTCTGATCATTGACTCAGCGCAAGTGTTTGTCCATAAAAATATGATTTAAAATAGCAAGGCAAAAAGGAACCCATGATGATCACATAGTTCATAAATCAATTCCACCCCTTTATGATGTAAATTGATCAGATTTATAACACCTACATTTCAACTTGTATGAAATAAAATTTGAATGATAAACTCAAACTCGAAATTAAGCTTAAATTTGTTTAAAAAAGAAAAATCAAGTCAGTGCTAAATTTGGCAGATATGCAAATTTAAACCTAATTCTTAAACCTAACGCGACTTAATAATTTAAAAAAGCACAACCCTGGTACTCCAGAATAGAAAATAATATTTCTGCATTTTTAAGCAAGTCTCAGAGACGTTTAAGTGGCATTACTTCTGTAGGAGGAAACACAGGAGGTGGGCACGGCACACCTTGGGTGGAAAATTTAGAAAAATAACTTCTGTTTTGGGTGGGAGGAGTCTGAACGGTGAAAAAGGGGTGTGGTCTGCTGTGTGGGGCGTGGCTACAGGGTGATGAGGGCTACAGGGTGATGAGGTCGACAAGGTTACCCTTGGGTGGGGTCATATTGTCAGGGAAGAAATTGACAAGCATGTCGAACAGCTGTGTGCGCTTGACGCCTGATCCACATCTGAAAAGCCTGTGATGAAGAGAAGGACAGAAATCATTAAGTATCAAAGCTCATCTGAAAAGCTTCTGCACTGATTTGTACAGGTGTAGAAGAATGTGATTGTTTCAGTGCTCTCACCTAGAGGAATGAAGTCTGAGCTGGATTTGAACAGAGCGGAGGGTAAGAGCTGGAACTACAGGAGACAAACACACAAAAAGCACTTAATGATGAAACATGTATAGAGCCTAATGCAATTTCAGTCAGACTATGCTTTAGCCCAACTGAAAACAAACATGTAAATGCACAAACTGACTCAAACAACAGCAACAGTTTAAAGGGTTGTTAATTACAAGCTTAATCATTAAATGTAACAGGTTCTTTTTGGTGAGTCCAGACCTCTTTTGTCTCATCGGGGTCGGTGTGGTCCACGGTAAGAGACAGATCATTCTGTAGATATTTAAGTGCATTCAAGGGCTCAGTCTGAGCCTTCTCCTCAAACCTGCAAACACACACAAGGCAGCAAGCATGTTAAAAACTCTGAAACCTTAAATGTAAAAAAACCAGTTTGTTTTTTCCCCCTACTATTCCATTGAGTAACCAAATATGGCCACCTGATGGCACTAAAAGTGCAGAAATCACATGCACTGATGGAAAACTACTACTGTAATTTAATCACTAACTGCAGTGCTGCATGACACTGCAATTACATAATACAGCTGGGTCCAACTGGTTTACATTCAGATGACAGCAGGATCATGTTCTTCATATTAACATTCGACACAAAGTGTTTAACATGGGAGAGATATCGAAACGCTTTCCTAGCAATGTTTGGAAACTAAGAGCATCTGACAGCTTTCTTTGGCTTCAGACAGAGCGACCAGACGACCTAATTCAGTAAATATTATTCTGAAGCACGATTTTCTAATCAAGAAGTGAGAGGTCATAATAATGAGTCACTGAGCAGCAGACTGTAACAGGCATATGAAAGTATGTTTGTACCTGTATTTACGAATGAGGTATTTGCAGTGTCGAAGCAGATATTCTTTGGAAGGCCGGCACAGCTTTAGGGACCAGAAATCATCCAATCTCATTTTGGGTGAGCTGGACTTCCCTGGGTTTCCGCCGAAAAGGTAATGCACCTGTGCACCATATCATCATATCAATCCCCTGCTAATTGCTCTGATTAATCAGCACAGCAATTAAGGAAATTAGTGTTTTATCAGCTCAAGCTGTCAAAGTGCCTGAGGTAAATATAATGTATATTTAGATGTCTCTACGAATGATCAAAAGGTTACAATCTTATCATTTAATTGCGGTTGCATCTGGTAATTTGCAATCATTTTGGGCAACAGAATCATTCCAAAAAAACAGACCAGATATCTTTTTGAATAATCAGGTACAGATAATTATTTTATTGTTAAACTTCACAAAATAAATGATTAAATAGCTAGTTAATAAGACGTCAATGGCCTAATTTTGTATTAAGACTGTTATTATTAGTAATTCTATATATTAATACTAAAGTTTAAACATTGTAATAATTTGATTGAATTTTTAATATTACATGTTACTATTAAATATTACATTTTATCAGGTCAGATTGCTAATCAGCCAATCCTAAACCACACTGTTCATAAATATTCAATTCATATTTACAGTGGGTGTGGAAGTGAAATGATCTACATTACCTTGTGTAACTCATCATAGACTAGCTGATGAGCAAAACGAGGACAAGGTTCCTCTTCCTGTTGGGTCTTAGTGGGGTTGTCTTTCACCGCCTGGTCATTCTTATAAACACATGACCTGCAGACAAACACACAGACTTAGTCTCTCATACTAAACTGTGCATACCGTCCAAGAAAAGTGTACACACACCCACCCAAATCAAGTCAAATAAACAAAATGACAGAAACCAGTACACCAGATCCAAAGGAAACACTTGACAGACTGATTTTTCAGAAGCCATAAGCCAACTGCTTCGATTAGCGTAGAGAACAAAGGGTTTTTCTCCCCAGTTTAAGTACAAAGCACATTTAACACACACACACACACACACAAGAGTGGCCAGACCCACACGCAAGCAGAGAACATTCTGTTCCTGTTTGATTGTCACCAACTCCCTTTCTGAAGGTCAGACAGGCCTTTGAAATACAACTTTCGCACTGGCTTTATTCAATTAATGTGAATGTGTGTTCAAGCTGAGAACAATTTATATAAGGGGGATTTGTATGATGCATATTTTACACTCATCATTGGCTCTGTAATGTATGTTCAATGTATTGAAAAGAGAACATACAGTCCAGGAAGGAAAGAGCATGTTTTTTTCATCATAACTGAAGATTTGCTTCTTTTCCAGCAGTGTATGCCAATCTAAAACCTCAGGAATGAAGCGCTCTGTGGATTACCGATGCAGGCAGTCCTCTGGGCCACAGCATATGAACACAGGTCTAGTGTACTCATTAGCATTCAATGTGCAGTGCTGTACAGATGAACAGCGTGTCCTAGAACACACGTACCAGTTGTTGCGTGCAATGTCGTAGATCCAGAAGGAGTTGCACATTCTCCTCGCGTTTGTCTTTGTCTTTGCTGAGTCCTGATAGAACGTGGACTTCGTGAGCTCTGGGTCGATGGTGGCACGCTGAGTGAATCCTGTCATTGGTACTGCAACACAAACACAGACTTTAGCTTAGATCATTAAGAGAAGCCATAAACAGTTTAAAGCATTATAATTAGAGGTGATCATTTTATGTCCAATAATTACATCATTTTTTCAGCCCAGAATCGACAAATGCTGTCCCAAAGGTAAAAATAAAACACATGTTATTGCCCCACCCGAAATGGTGAGTGAATTACCAAAATTATTGTATTTATTGTTAAATCGGCCATGAAGTTTGGCATTATTTCTTTAGTACATTAATATAACCACAGATATATTAAATCATTTTAAGCATTCATTTTTAATAATGTTCTAAAATATTTGATTAATAATATATTAATAACAAAATATTTAAAACATTATATTTATATAAATATAGCATTAGTAAGTGAATTTACAGAATGTATTTAATTTTGTACTTTTATTAATTTTGTATTTATTATTGTTATAATTATTCTATTACCTTCATATAACTGAATTAGTTTTATATTTAGATTTAAAATTATTTAAGCTCTTCTGTACATTAATGTTTACAATATTTAATATATTAGTACAAAAATATGGAAAAAATAATTAGTAAATTATATTTAATAATGATTAAACTATATACATGCATATAGATACATATACATGCATGCATACATACACACATACTTTATATAATAAATAAAATAACTGCATAATTCACAGGTGACCCAGGGAACTGATTTTCAATCAAGTTATATTTCAATTAGTTAATTTCTCTTGTATCACTCCGTGGTCTCTATTCTCTTCCATTTTCCAAACGTTTCGACCCAAATGAAATCAATTCTTGATTTAGCATTGGTGTATTCATGCACTGAAATGCACAGTAGTTTTCAAATAAACTGAATAAAGTCCCAGGACAGCTTCACGTCATTTGAATGGCCTGCAATTCCATTTTATTCACACACATTTTGTATTGTTTTTGTGCTCAAAAACCATCACCCTGGTTTGAAACTACATGATAAATTATTTTTGGGTGGTAAACTATTATTTTAAGGTCTGTTTGGCTCACTGTTTCCTTCCTGGTAAATTGTGTTTTGTTCAGTCTTATTTTTGTCTCTCCGCAGACTTCTAGCTCTTGCTCTCTTTCTGTCACCCCCTGTCCTCGTCGCACACACATCTCTCTCTAACGCGATAACAGAGAACACAGAGGTCTTTTTATACTCTCTCAATGCGTCAAGTCGCCCATTGAGATTTTACACAATCTGTTTATGGGAACAGGAAGTGTGTCACAGGCCTGTGTCTGCACAGTCTTCACACAGAGCTCTCACACTCGTTCACCTTCTGCGCCTCTCCACTCGGTGAACTGGATGTTCGATTTGGTATGTTCCTTCAAGCTTGACAACATCATGCTATCGCTACTGATTATAGAGAAAGCGAAAGAGAAATGGGGGCCATTATGAGGGTGTGCAGACATGACGACCTGTCTGCTCACCAAATTCTTCTCCAAGCTGATCACAGACGTTTTACAAAGTCTGCTTTGTTAGAAGTCTTGATTGTGCGTGTGAGTTTCATTTGTATGCATGTGTGGCTGACGTGAGTAATCAAACAAGTGTGTTAGGCGAGCAAATCACCACAAGTGTGTAGGCATGAAGTATTTTCTAAGAACTAGCTCAGTTCTTCAGAAGCCAATCGAAATTCTGAGAACAAATTGATAGTGTTCAATGCTGATGTGTGCCGAGAGAGGGCAGACGCTGCGAAGACGGTTATTTATATACTATTATAGCATTTAATTGTATTTTGAATGAACTTTTATTTTTATATTTATTCTATTATACATTTTCTTGTCCGTTTATTTATCAGCTTTTAATACATTTATAATCATTTTAATGCCTCCAATATAACTTATTTTAATTAGTTGCCAATATTTCAATTTTTTTTGTGTGTTTTTATACTAATATTTATATTTTATTTTAGCTTTTTAATAAATCACAGGTAAAAAACAGCCCTAATGTCCAATAAGGGAGAAATCTGTGCCCTAAGTAGGGACCAGAATATCCCTGAGACTTGGGTTAGTAAGTAACCACCTAGAAATACCCTTAACATAGTGCCTTGACCAGAGTCATCGTAGGCTGCAAATCTAACAGAGAAGACTTTAAATATTAAACTGTATATTTCATGCCGAGTCTTCAGAGGAGAATATCTTGATGAGAGTCAGAATCCGTGTTCTTTGTACAGCAGCATGTTGTACACCTGGTCTCCCTGCTCAGGAAAAGCTGTAATATTTACCCCTCATCAGGACTATCCTCACGAGAAACGTTCATCACTATCATCCAGACCAGCAGATCTGTGTATATCAGTGTCACGGAGACAGATGATGTCAGGTTGATTTAGCTGTTGAACTGTAACAGATCACATGTTCGCCTCAGCAGTGACATAATCCCCACCTGATTCAACTCTATTTCTGAACATGTCGTCACCTTCATGCTTAAGATTCCTCTGCTCTCCTTTAAAGGAGTGTCTTCTCCGAGCCATTAGCTGGGTTTCCATCCAAAGTTGCGAATTTAATTTAAGCGCAAATTTGGAATATCGCAAAAAAAAATCTAAATAGCGAATAAGCAACGTTTCCATCCAACAAGCCAAAGAGAACAAAATTGTCCCCTCCTGATAAACTGGAACTAAATATCACTAAGAAAAGTGGGAAAAGCCACTGAATATAATACGTTTCTTACATAATAAATAGTTTGTGCCTCAGAGCAAAACGCAGTCGTGTAAGACAGTTCGGATACAGAAATACTTTGATGACAGACTTTGCTCGGGCATTTAAGAATGACCATTACATTTCAGATGCTGTGCAAGCAGTTAGTCAGGTTAGTCAGGTTTTGCCATCCTATAACACAAAGTCACATGACTTTTTTTGATGCACATGGAGGAATTTATTCGCAAAATAATCTCCCATTATTCGCATTAACCCCTTTTTCAAAGTCAAAAACAACCTCAATGGATTTTTTTTTAAATATGGCATTTCCATTACTCGTTTCAGATGCGATACTTCAAAATGCGCATAAAAGCAGGGTGAAAGAAACATAGCTATTGTTACAATATGACAAAAAAAATCAATAAGAAATCCCCAGTATTTTTACAAATCTATATCTTGCTAACGACATCATACCCATGCCTGAGTCCTTCTTGGTGCCATCTGAGATGATCTCCACGTGGTCACCATCTACGTCGTAACTGAAGAAATCATTCAAGTACATTTTGGACCTCTGACCTCCAAAAACGTACAGGCAGCGATTTCTCTGTGGGGGAGAAAATACAAATTGTCAAATCAAATTTGTTGTACAAACCACCCATAAATTCCACTTAACACCAATAAATGTATACCACCAATAAACACCAATAAATTCAAAAACTCACCAATCATCTGTCTTAAAACCATTTTTGCAATCAACTTTCTTATTCTTATTGGGAAATCTTGTTCAGGTATATTTATGTAGTCCTAATTCATCCCAGAAAAGCCACAAATGCATCTATCAAAAATATGAGGTCAGCATGCAACATATCTGAGTTGCAGCTCAGAGCACTTTATGGGTCATTACTAAGGAGACGGACCGTGTGGAAGAGCATGCAGTGTCCGATGCGGGACTGGATGTCCTCCGGCCCGGCGTTACACGAGTCTTCTCTGAGCAGACTCCAGCTGCCAGCTTGACAGTGATATGCGTAAAGCCCGCTGAACTGAGGTTCCGACGTCCGTCCATCATCCACACTGCCATTACATGTCAGAATCCGACCACCAAAAGTGTAAATCATGTGTTTCTCAGAGTCCATGCACATCTGAGAGAGAGAAAGACAGACGGTTTGCCCAAATACCTGAGAGATACTGAACTGTTCATCATAAACCTGTACAAGAGAGACTCCTGGTGGTATGAGGGCATATCCATATAAAATGCGTACCTGGTGGTCGAACACGAGTTTGGGTCCTCCATCAGCGGACGTGTCTTCGCTTAGGAGAGTCCACGTGTTGGCGTCAATGTCATAGCAATAGAAGTCACTCTTCAGTGACTTGCTGTTCCTGACAGAAGAGTCCAGATAACGGCCCAGCGTGTAGATTTGCCTCCGCTGAGAGTCGATGCACATTTTGTGACACGACCGAGCACTGGGACCTTTCTGAAATACATATATCACAACCTTTATAGTTTTTGCCTCTTAATCAGATCACCTATAGATCATCTGATACATACAAAAAAATTCAAATTGCATATTTCCTCAAGTTATACAAAACCTTTTTAGCTTTTAAAGGGATAATTCAAACAAAAGTTCACCCACCTTCATGTCATTCCAAACCCATAAGACCTTCGTTCCTCTTCGGATCACAAATTAAGATGTTTTTGATGAAATCCGAGAGCTTATGGGTTTGGAACGACATGAGGGTGAGTAAATAATGACAATTTAAATGTGTGGTTGAACCATTCCTTTAATTAGTCTCTCAGAGAATAATGTTTTTAGAAGGTACCAGGACTCGATAATGTGTGCAAAATAAAATAATGACATTTTTTGGGGGGATGGACAAATTCTTTGTAGTCTGCATAGCCATTTGTGAGTGCTGGTCTAATTTTGTGAGATCAGTCATTCAGATGTACCCACCCCTAAAACATCCCATAAGGCAAACAACTGCGTTTGGCAGTATCCTATATCAATCAGGCAGGCCCTTCCTAATGAGCAGCTCTTAGTCTGTGCTGACTTTATGCAGATTTAAGCAGCCAAAGAAATCTCCATTTTAACTTCCATCAGCACTGTGGTGTCACTACATATTTTCCATAATCACTTCATGCTCCTCCTCATTCACAAACAACAACAACTAAGAGTCAAAAATCCCTATCTAAATAACCTACAGATGAAGGGGTAATCAGTGCACTTTGCACAGTAAGCGCAGTGAAGTATGCGAAACTCAATGACATGGTGGAAACATCTAGGGAATGTGTGCCAATCAGCCGAGTCTCAATCGAAAGAAATTCCTCTTTTACCTCTTTCTCTGTATCCCTGGAGATACAGGCCCATTGGTTCTCCTTCACACTGTACGCCCAGAAATCAGACAAGTCCTGCGTTCCATCCCAGCCACCAAACAGATACACGGTTTCTGCCGAACCAAGAGGCGAATACAAAAATCAGAAAGAGAAAGCAGCGGTGAGTGGACGTTTTACACCTTTGTAAAAATGTAATATGAAATTGAAGGATAAAAACTAAGATGGTATTTTAAAAGCGGTTATAAATCATCATATTCTTGAAAGGCAGCTGTGTGCTGAGGTTGTAAAGTATATGTTGCCATGGTGATAAGCAGGGACAGTTGTTTGAGCTATTGAGCGTCAGCTGAGCTGTAGAGCAGGTTACTTGAGGTCAGCTTGAATGCACCGGGCCACATGAGGGCTGCGGGGATCGATTGTTCCTCTAACAAGTAGCTCACAGATTCACACACACACACACACATTTAAAACAGACCTTAACTCGCAACAGTGGGGCTAAATGCAGTCTTAGCTTGCATTCCACTACAAGACAGGACAAGCTAAATAGTGCCACGATAACCGCCCAATCAGAAACTTTGCAAATCAGTCATCTGACGTAAACGTACCTGTCTGAACATCAATGACCATCTGATGACCTCCTCTCATGCCCGGCCTGTTCTCATCACCATCACCTAATCAGAAAAAAGGAGAAGAACAGAAGTGAATTGAAAGTTGTGTGTGTCAGGAAAAAGACACACTGAATATCAATTAAGTCATTTAATACAGCAGACATGGATACCCTGGAGTCCAGCATTCAGATTCAGAGCAAGAGGAACACTTGTGTGTTCTGTCGTACCTTTGTTACATTTGGGGATGATCTGACTCCAGCGTGGCTTATAATCCTGCTGGCTGATGTACTGATTAAACAAACCATCTGGAAGAGAACAGATAAAGAGACAAGTTTGCACTTTAATTTGCTAATGCATGCTTCCTGACGGGAAACAATCCAAGTGTACATTGGGTTCTAATTACAGAATTTACACTGTGACCACAAGAGAACATGAAACACAACTGAACGCCACGAAAAATACTTTCTCCTATCCTGTTTCTAATACGCATGTAGAAGCTGATTCCTTCTAAAAATCTTTAAACAGTGTTAGTTCTTGACTAGCCTGACAGTGGATCAGCCAATGGCTCAAGCCTGAGGGTGGACTATTTGTTTTGTCTGAAGAAAAGCCAGTTAACAAGTCTCTAATATCACTCACCAAAGTAACAATAAAACATTTTATACCAATTAAACCTGACATCAAATGTTTCTTAACATTTTTTCAGCTAAAATTGCAAAAACAAATATATGTATATATATTCCGGGTTGCTGTGCAAAGGATGAAAAAACAACCTATAAGGATTAACGATTGGCTCTTTTTACTGGAAGGCGGGACTTCCTTCACAAGAGAGACATTATTGAGCGTTGCACCTCTTCCTATTCATTGTAATACTCATGGACTGTTTCTGTGTAAAATCATCTTTGCTTCAATGCTACATGCTTAATAAAGAGACACGACAGTCATTTATTATAGTCAACAACAACATTGGCTCATTCCACGTGTCCTGCATCATTACGCCATTTCTACATCACTGCATGGGAGCAAAACTTTACAGTTTCTGTTTTCAATCCGATCAAGTGTTTACATGTCATATCGCACGGATTAGAAAAGGATCCCACCCCTCTCAACACGATTGAAATGTTCATCTGTTTGGGCATTTTTATTGCGATCGAGGTGTTTACATAGATTTTCAAAAGTCCAATCTGAATGAAAATGCTCTAATTGAATACAATGCTCCATGTAAACATACTTACTGAGTACCACACCATTTTCAAATCAATCTAAATATTCCAAGGTTTACTTGCACACACACACAAAAAAAAAAACACCATGCAAATGTCTTGCAGACACACTTTCTGCTGCAGGTTGAATCATAACCAGCTGAACTTATAAGTTGCACATTACTGACTTATGACCAACACTGTTATGGAAACTATAGCTCTCAACTGTGAAACCACCCACAGGTTTGTGTCAAAAACCAGCATGTTGGTGTTTTTTCTATCATTATGACTCATTGTGTTAAAATGTATGGGAATGTTGAAATATATAAAATCCATAGTGCCTTATTTTTTTAACCTGCACCCTTCAGTCAGTACAACAGGCAAACATTATTTCAAGTGGGAGTATTTAAAAAAGTTTTTCAAAGCAGTATATAATCACTATTCAAATAGTGAGAATATGAGAAACTAAAGCGTTGAGTCTTTGAAGTACAATCTGCTGTACAATACTGCAATTGTGCCATAATACTGCAAGTTTATCAAAATCTCTCTAACAGTGAGAGCAGTGCATTTTAGTCTGCGTCAAGTGAAACAGACCGTTCGAGAGGAGATCATCTTTATTTTACATAAAATGTCAACAAGGATGTACTGGCTTGCAACATAACACGATTATAATCCAGAACCATTGGTGCCTACAGTGAACAAACACGTCCACATTCCCTACTTAATGAATGGGGCACAGATTCATATGATGAAACAGGGTGAGGTACCTCTCACGGCTTTGTCTATGAGCTCTTCGCAGGCATCAAAGTCTCCTCCGAGGACCAGCCGCTCATGGAGATGCGTGAGCATGGGATGCTCCAGAGCGATCCGTGTTTTCTTCTGCAGGGACTCGAAGGCTTCCGTGTAGTTGTGCTGCCGGAAGTGTTTCAGGCACAGGCGGATGGCCTCCTGTTCACGGTACTGTCGGGAAAAAAACATGCCATCAATCCAAGTTTACTATTGCGTGAAACTGCCTGTGCAAATGGAGTGCGTGTGTTAAAAAAACAAGAACGTTTTTCTTACTGGAAGAGCTTGGCCATTTAAAAAGTGTTCATGGTTATGACGAACAAAGACAGTGACGCAGTGTACTGAAATAAAGATTACGAAAAAACAGAAATATATATTACTTTAATTCACATACTACGTGACTTATGTGTGATTATCTTTAAGCAGTGGGTTGGTTAATAATGGCATAATCTGAAATAAGCTATTTATATATTACGCAGCACGTTAACTTTTACATTCTTTTAAGATAGACGTGTGTGTGTGTGTGTGTGTATTCCCACCGATTTTTAGATCCAGAATTTCATCTCATTCTGTATAATTGCATACAGACAGGATCATTTTAAAAATAAGAACAACTGTAATGGTCTTAGAATGCTTCTTTTGATTATGGGATGAATAACGAACTTAAAGCTGCAGTCTGTAGCTTTTTTTTTTCAAAATGTACAAAATGTATATAATAAGCAAGTACACCATGAATCCTTTTTCCAAACCGTGTTTTTGGCTTATCCTAAATCACTAGCTGGGGTTTTCAACCTTTAGGAAGTGCTCCAAGTTGGTCTAATTTCACTTGTGTGTCCCCAACACACCCTCTGCTCTGGGTGTGTTCACAGTGTGTGTGTGTGTGTGTTCACTGCTGTGTGTGCACTTGGATGGGTAAATGCAGAGCACGAATTCTGAGTATGGGTCATGTTTAACATTTATTTGAGACATTCATCCTCAAAGATGTATGTGGATGTTCGGACACAACTCACCTTACTGTACCAGTTAAGGCAGGGCTGGACAACGTCCTGGATCTTCTATGCCATGTAACTCAATATACCAGATGCTGAAGTTAAAGCTGGGCCCCCATGACATCAGAGGCACTGTACATAACCAACCAAACACACACAGACAGCATCAAGAGAGGACATTCACACTTTGCTTTAAAAA